>CATIWR010051105.1:0-25060 GCA_949677035.1 Omphalea diandra | reverse complement strand
ATTTACATGTCACTTTGGAGTTTATCAACTCCTTTCATTTCTTCTTGAGAGATTTATTTATTTCTGCAAAATCAACACTTATTTGAAATATTAGTGATGATCAATCTTCTTTGTCAAGATCAAAAGAGGTTTTAGACTTAGAATTAACCATCCTAGTCTAACAAAAATCAATTAACATTTGCAATATGCTACCTTAATTCCTCATTTTATTGATAAATGATCATTTATAAGAAATAGAAAAAAAAAGATGGTTATAATCATGAAATCCGTATAAGCTAAAAAGAGAATTTGAGCAACTCGCATAAGATTAGGGGTAACATTGAGTACGGTATAAGAACTTAGTATTTAAGGAGCTACAATATCCATAAAGCCTCTCATATGAAGGTCAGGTGACCTATAATAGGAAAATGTCATTAAAAACATGTAAGATTATAATAAAGAGCGAATATAGAAGATGCATTGGTAGATAATATTTGATAGGTCATACGTGGTGCTACAAACACCATATTAGTATATGCCTATATAACCAATTAGTTGGCTAAGACAGGAACTTGACCTTATTTATGCATTTGGTATTTTATTATTAATAAAAGACTATTGGATGGAGTGGCGATGAGGCAACCTAAGAGGGGGAGGTGAATTGGGTTGTGAACAAAAAACCAAAAACAAATACAAACACAAAAAATCAACATATGGATTTATAGTGGTTCGACAACTTGCCTATTCTAATCCCAAGTTTTCACTTTGGCCTATTTATTCCTTTTCAGATTCAAGAACAACCTTCCCTTTTTTAGGATCAGGAAGAACCTTCTCTTTTCAGGCTTAAGGATAACCTTTCCTTTTATAACATTTCCTTTTATAAGTTTAGGAAGAATCTACCCATAATATTTTTCTAGACACAATACCAACCTTTACAATCAAAACTGCATCTTTTGTTATATTGTACTCTAAACAATTGTCAAAAATATTATACCAATCAGGATTAAATCTACACATGCTCTCACCAAATTCTTTTTGAGGAAAGTTATGCTATCATGGTTGATAAAGACTCTTATGCACATAAACTCTTCAAATTTTATCCCTATGATATTCTCAAAATTTTGATTGTAGGCCAAGACCTATTGGAAATTTTTTTAAAGCAACTTCTAAAACCTTTTATCTAGATATGCTTGTTTATTTTCTTCATTGTTGGATGCTTGAGTTGAAGAAGATTAATCAAATGTAAATTTCCTCTTAAAAATCTCTATATAACTGTTAGTTACTTAAATAATATAACTAGATCTAAGAAATGTCTAAACCTTTCAAATAGGTAGCAAATACACAATTAGTGCTTAAGAAAACCTACTCTCAAAAGAGTAACAAAAATAAATTCACTTTGGTCAAATACTAAGTAACACCATAAAAGGTTTGCACAAAGAGTTACAAATTTGTTCATAATATTTTCTAGCCTTTTCTCTAACCTTTCTAAACTCCAAAAAATGCTTTTTATATAGCCAAGCTCCAAAACTAATTGTTGGAATAGTTGATACTGTGTCTGACAGCTTTTCTTCAAAACTAGCCGTTAGAGGTGACAACACTTGTTGTTTTTCATAAACACCTATTGAACTTATAATGGTTACTTCCAATGTCTATTAAATGTCTTTCAATGCCTATTGGCTTTGACTACAATGCCTATTAGAGAGAGAATAATGCCCGTTGTTCATTTTCAGAAAGCTTTAACTTGATGCTATATTTTTTTTTAACTCTGTACAGTAGCTTTTCACACTCGTTGAGCAATTTGTAATGCCTGTTGAAACTCCTTCAATGCTTGTTGAAAAGGGCTAACACTCATTTCAGATTTTACAAGCTTTAATTCAGGCTTGGACACTTTTTCTATACCTGTGGCAAATCTGTAATGACTGTTGCTAGCTCATATCAAAGCCCGTTGCGAAACATCAATGCCTATGGCGAAGTCCAACACAACTCATCCTAGAGCGCTTTCTCCAACACTCTTTGCAAATGGACAATGCCTATTGTGAAATCTAAAAGACTTGGCCAAAAGAGCAACATCCGATCAATATCTATTGCATATCCTTCAATGCCGGTTGAATGGTCCAATGCTTGTTGGGAGATGTTCAGTGCTCATGGAATTTGTTCTAGTCCTTTAACATTTGTTAGGTTTGTTCAAAACATTAAATAAACACTAAAGTACAAAACATTAGAATTTCTCTTAGTTTTATTAGAGTTTTGTTATACTTCAAAACCATAGTTTTGTTATCATTCAAAGTAGAAAAGTGAGTCTAATGCCTTAGGTTACATGTTCTTCAAACACTCTTCCCTTAGCATTCACAACAATCTCCCTTTTTTTTGAATGATGAGAAAACCAATATGCTTTGATACCAAAAATACAACACTCAAATACTTGAAGAATACCAAATGTTGAAAAACAAAATCGTAAAAAAGATACCAACCAAAATACATATTAATCAAAATATTTGCACAAGATTTGAGACCAACTTAACACAAGGTTTGATACCAATTGTTGGAATATCCATACAAGATTTGATACAAAGTATGCTACTTGACAAGCCACATAATATACCAAATATTATGCCACATAAGATACCAAATATTGAATGTTAAACACATAGAAGATACCAAGTGTTAGTTTATACACATAAGTGATACCAATAGTGATACCAAACAAGACAATTAAATTTATAAATCAAACCATCCAAAATTTCTCCCCTTTTATGTCATCATGATAAAAAGAAACATAAAAATTCTCCCCCTTATGAACAGACAAACATGACAGTTCTAAAAATACAGAGCAAACTGTAATGGATAACTCCCTTTATCTATATGTTTTCTTCTAATAAATTACCCAAGATACTTAAATACAAATTAAGTTGACATAACTTGGAGTTACGTGTTCCTTAATCAAATGGAGGAAAGCAAGAAAGGAAGGATACTTACTAGAGATTCTTAAAATAAAACCTGAAATTGATATGAAAGTTGGTTTATAAAGAAACTTCCTTTCAACAAAAACATGTTGAACAAAAATAAAAGGTGGGATAGAGATACATTACAGTTAATGATACCAATTCATACTAATTTTTGTGTTTTCCAATTGATGCTAAATGTTGAACTCTCTAAAAACATAAATTTTTTCAAAATCTTTAACTCCTCTTCAAATTCTATAGCTCCAATCACTATTTAGTTCTCTATTTTGAGCAGAGGGTGAGGAGCTTCCAATCTTGCAAAATTAAACTTTCTTTGGTACCCATTTTCTCTTGGGTCCTTAGGGGTTAGCAACATAAATTTGCTCATCTCTCATCCTAGCATAACAAAGGTATGCTTTATGGCCAAAATTTTCACAATAAAAACATTACCAAATGAATGCTTTCTTCAGCTCTTGTGGAGAGCATGAGTGAGGTGGCATCCTAAAGATTGGTACCTAAAATGTGAAGGAACCTTTACATTCTTAACTTGCTTAGTTCTATAATTAAAGGCATGATTTGCCTTTGGCCTTTGAGAATGAGGGTGAGTACAACTATGATTATGCATATGTGATTTTGATGAGGATGAGGGAACTTTAGCTTTGGTAGTAGCTCTCATAAATTTTAGCTTAGAGGTAGCAGGTTTAGTATGATCAAAGCCTAAGTCATATCTACCTCTTGAAGTCTTTTGAGAGCCTAAAATAAGATCAATTTTCTCTTTTCCTTTTGTAAAAGAGGGAAACAAATCCTTCAAAGTTGAGATCTCTTTTTTGAGACTCTCATTTTAAGAAGACAATATTTCATAAAATTTCTTTTCTTGGTTCAATACCTCATTCTCTTTTTGTGAAAGCTCAAAACTCTTCTTTAGTTCTACCAATTCAATTTTTAAGATTTTATTTCTTTCAAAACTTTTATCAAGATCATTATTGGTGCATTTTAAGGCCTCCATAAGATTTTCAACAATAAACATGTTTTCTAACTCTTAATCATCCTTATTTAAATCACTATCTAAAATGTTAGGACATATATGTTTTGTAGAGCTCTCTTATAGGGCAATAAGGTAGAGATTGGTTCTCTCTCTTTTCTTCCCATCCTTTATTCTTCTTTATCCTCACTTGGTTTAGATGCATAAGAGTCATCCCAAGTGGCTTTATAGGCTTTCTTCTTCTTCTTATTGTCCTTCTTCTCATCTCTAGCTTTTATGTAATATGTTTTTATGTGGCTAAGCCTTCCACATCCATTGCATTTAACCTCCCTTTTTCTTCAACATCCTTCTAAATTTATTTGTTAGAAGGGTTATCTGCTTTTCATCTAACTCTTCATCATCATTTGAGCTAAGACATTTGGAATTAGTTTTGAGAGGTATTTCAATCTTCTTTTTATTTGTATCCTCATGTGGGTGGAGCTTTTCTGTTCAGGTTCATCTCATTGTCAATGAGATTTCCTAATAGCTCATTAAGTGGCATCGTCTTCATGTCCTTTGAGTCTTTGAGCGAGGTGACCTTGTCGAGCCACTCCTTAGGAAGGCACCTCAAAACTTTCTTCACAAGTTCCTCATTAGTGTATGTTTTCCCAAAACTTTTATTTCTTCAACAATCTTAATGAACCGATCATACATTCTTGAGATTGCTTCATCAGGCTTCATAAGGAAGGTTTCATATTGATAGATGAGGGTCTCTATCTTATTTTCTTTGACCTGATTTGTTCCCTCATGTGTAATCTCCAAGGCCTCCCAAATTTCTTTGGCAGTTGACTTCATGCTTACCTTGTTGTACTCACTTCTGCTTAAGGCACAAAGAGATGTGGATGTTAACAACTTGCCTTTTTCTTTCTTAGACATCTCATCAATGTCCTTTTTCTATTTGATTCCCCTCGACAAGTGTTTTCATTGGAATGTATGGACCTTTCTTTATAAATCTCTATAACTCAATGGATTCATACTTGAGAAAGTAATACATCTTGTTCTTCCAATATTGGTAGTTTAATCCATTAAAGAAGGGAGGTCTCACAAATGATTATCCTTATGGTCCATGCTCATATTGGGTTGCCATGATCATGTCCCTCTTGCACTTAAGCTTCAAAAGAAGTTATGTTCTGATACCAATTGTTGGATGAAGTGACGATAAGGTAACCCAAGAGGGAGATAAATTGGGTTGTGAACAAAAAACCAAAAACAAACACAAACACAAAAATGAACACAAGGATTTATAGTGGTTTGACAACTTGCCTACTCCACTCTCTAAGTTTTAACTTAGGCCTATTTATTCCTTTTCAATCTCATAAACAACCTTCCCTTTTTTAGGTTTAAGAAAAACCTTCCCTTTTTCAGGCTTAAGGATAACCTTCCCTTTTACCGGCTTAGGAAGAACCTACCCTTTGTATTTTTCTAAGCACAATACCAACCTTTACAACTACTAGTAAGGAAAGATCTAAGCAGTGTTTAAACTTCTCAAATAGGCAGCAAATACATAATTAATGCTCGAGAAAACCTACTCTCAAAAGAGTAACAAAAATAAACTCACTTTATCCAAATACAAAGCAACACCATAAAAGGTTGGCACAAAGAGTTACAAAGTTGTTCATAATATTTTCTAGCCTTTTTTTTCCAACCTTTCTAAACTCTAAAAATGCTCTTTATATAGCCAAGCTTGAAAACTAGCTGTTGGAATAGTTGATGTTGTGTCTGACAGTTTTTCTTTAAAACTAGCCATCAGAAGTGACAACACCCGTTATTCTTCATAACACCCATTGAACTTATAATGATTACTTTCAATGTCTATTGAATGTCTTTTAATGCCTATTGGCTTTAGCTACAACGCTTGTTAGAGAGAGAATAATGCATGTTATTCATTTCTAGAAAGCTTTAACTTGATGGTTTGTTTTTCCCAACTCTGCATGGTAGCTTTTTGCATTTGTTGAGCAATTTGCAAAGCCTGTTGGAACTCCATCAACACCTGTTGAGAAGGCCCAACACCCGTTTTGAATTTCAAAAGCTTTAGCTCAGGCTTGGACACTTTTCCCATACCTATTGCGAATCTACAACGACTATTGCTAGCTCAAATTAATGCCCATTGTGAAACAATAATGCCTGTGGCGAGGTCCAACATAGCTCAACCTGGAGTGCTTTCTCCAACGCTTGTTACAAAGGGACAATGCCTGTTCAATGTCCATAAGACTTTTGCCAAAAGAGCAACATCCAATCAATGCCTATTGCGTAGCCTTCAATGCTTGTTGAATGGTCCAACACCCGTTGGGAGATGTTCAACACTTATGGAATTTGTTCTGGCCTTTTAACATTTATCAGGTCTGTTCAAAACATCAAACAAACACTAAAGTGCAAAACACTAGAACTTCTCTTGGGTTTGTTATAATTTTGTTATCCTTTAAAACCATAGTTTTGTTATCATTCAAAAAACATCATTCAATGTAGAGAAATGAGTCCAATGTCTTAGGTTACATGTTCTTTAAACACTTTTCCCTTAGCATTCACAACAAAGACATCCTCATCTTTTAGATATTACTATTAATGTAATTTCAATTTATGTAATGAATGCTTAAGATGAAGTTTATGAAATAGATATACTTCGCAAAGGTAGTTACATAAAGTTCCGATTATGATGTATCTATTGCATTAAAGTATCATTTCTAAAGGTTTCTAGTTAACATTCTATCAAGGCTGAATATTGATAGAGCTATTGAGACTAGTATATGTATGTTCTTTACTTGAGGGTTAAGAAAAATGCTAATCTTATAGGTAAAAATATGTGAGATACTAAGACATACATGCACATGCTTATTAGAGAATAAGTTCAATAAATGACTAGCAAAGAATAACCATATAAAACAATGCTTGTATATTTATGGTTTATTCTTATAATTAGTGTGTAAATAATCGTTTGACTTGAGAACACTATAGTATCTTATTAGAGAATTACTACACTTTGATTTATAACTCTGATTATCCTAGACATTATAGGACACGTCCATTTGGAGGATCAGTAATACTATCAGTAAAAAACCTATATGAGAAGTAAAATAAGAGGAAGCATCATCCTTATCCAGACCCTATGATCTCTTTTATGCTTGAAAATCAAAACAAGGTAGGTGAAAATGAAAGAAAGAAAATAAAAGTTGAAAGCATGAAAGGTGAACACTTATAGTTATAACTTATGGGAATTGCTAATAAGCATTGCTTAAAGTAAAAGGAGGTAGCCTATCCCTGATGAATTGTGCATTGGTCCTATTGCATGTAAAACTCTTGCAAGTGCACAAATCGCTTCAAGTAATATAATGATAAGTAGAGATCATTCCTTCGAGGATTGAAATTCACAAGTACAAAGAACTAAATTTTCGTATTATCTAACAACCAAATAATTAAGGATTATTTAATAAAGAATCTAAAAAATTCTAAAATAAATTGAAAACCAAATTTAAATAAAAGAAAAATTTATGCAAAAGATCTCTAAGGAATTTAGGTTACACCTCAACATTTTTCGCAATTACAGAAAGAACGTTTCTCAAGTGAATAAAATTTTCATTGAAGATGGATTTATAAATTATCCAATAATCTCTCTTAAACAAAATTGAGTCTATTAATATAGAGATTATGTCTACTCTCGTGGTCACAAACTCACTAATAATTCATTAAGTTTTGTGAATATCGTTGAACATCTCTAGAGATTAATCATACTTCCATGGTATTAATTCTCTAGTTTAATATGTTGTGACTAACCCTAGACTTTCACTTTCACTCCTTGATATAGGATCTCAAATCTTAAGTCTATGTGGCCATCATACACTCAAGTTGATCAAGCTCAAACACATTAAATCAAAAATCCAATACCATTGAAATAGAAATCTCTTTATATAATCATAAAGAAATGTTGGGTTTTACCTTAATCCCATAATGAGAATGTTAGTTCATTCTAAGAGAAAAAGAAGAAACAAAATTGAAGAAACCCATTGAAATTAGAAGAAGAAAAATCCTAAAGAATAATCTTGCCCTAACATAATGAATCTTAAGAAAAACTCTCTAAAATCACTCAAATTCTCTCACAAACATGGAGTTGATGATAGATTTGAATTTTTTCTCTCAAGACCTACCTCTTGTGTGCCCAGAATGAATGAAACAATTAGGTCTCTTTTTCTGTTTAAAAGAAACGCTCTCCTACATTTTGCATTATGTCTTGACCAATTTGCATAGCTCGATGCATGGGTCATTAATTGGCCATGTACTTAATTTTTGTCACTATTTACGCTACTAACTAGTCAATTTTGTGTTCCCATATAGTCCAACACATGGGCCATGCAATAACCCGTGCAACCCATCTGAAAAATGCAATTAAACATGTTTTTCGAGAATTTCCTATGAAAGCAATAAAGAGACATAAATGACTTATTTGAAAATAAAAATATTTAGAAAATAGGAGAAATTCATAATTTCTAACCTAAAATTATATATTAAAAGAATTCCTATCAAACTCCTCCAAACTTAGAGTTTGCTCGTCCTTAAGCAAAAGAGAAATTAAACAAAAGAATTTCTCAACTCAACAATTGCAAACTATTAGATTTAGAAAAATACCATAACAACCAAACACTCTAGACATATAAGAAAATTTAAAACATTTAATTCTACTTTTCAAAACTTTGCAAACAATTTCAAGTATAAATCAACTAAGAAATTTACAAAAACCATGATATACGTTTCTTTCTACTGATGCAATTTAAAATCAAACATCATACATTAGTGTTGCCAAAACTCCTCATAACATAATGTTATACTAAATTCCATCAGCATGTACACAATCAATCTCCACTAATATAATTGCACATTTAAGCAAGGATCAAAAGGTCTTTATTGGCTTGTAACGTGGTTAAGGGTTAATGGCTTACCAAGGAAAGGATAAAAGTTACAAGAAAGAGGATTTCAAGAATCAAATTTACTCAATAAATACTAAAAACTCTCATATGTTTTAAAGTTTCACCACTCAACCAACCTCTCTTACTACATTCTTAATAATAATTACCCTTTTTTTTTTTTATAATTCTACACAAACTTATGACCAAATTAAGGATAAAATGCTCTTATATAGTTGTGAGCCTAAAATGATGCCAACTTGAACTCAACATAACTTTACAATTTCTCAGCTTTTCTTTTTCTATTTTTTTTAACACAAGAAACAATGATAGTCATTTAATTTTTTGTTATATAATTACAACTATCATATTATTCATCAAATACCTCCATATCTCACGTATTTGCAACTTATGCACAATCAAACATAGAAGAATACATTCAACTTTCTCATTACACATCATGAAAATTCTAGTATTATTTGAGACAAATTCAATTTTATAGACTCTTTTGAAAGGTAGGACATAATATGGGCTATATGGTAAAAGGGTACCAAGAATAAGTCTTATATACACTCTTAGAGTGTATTTCATGGATAAAAAAGGATAAAATGAAGGTATGGATGAGGCTAAACAAGCTAAATAATGAACGCTTAGACCATTCCCTTGTTCAAATATGAATTGTTATTTTGCCTTAAAAGATTGTGCTTGTTCTAGAATTAGTGATAAAATCTTTAACAAACTAACATGCACATGCTTTAAAATTAAACAAGCAGTCATTTTCTAGATGTAATGATTCAAGCAAGTTCTCAATAAAAAAAAAAACAATGCAATTGCTCTCATCATTTTTCAAGTATTCTTAAATACCTAATCTTTCAAATAAGAAAATCATATATAGATTATCATGGCATTTTAATACATCTAATTTTTCACAATTATTTCATTAATCAATACTAAAATTCGAGTATTCTTTGAACATACGATTCAAGTATTCTTTTACTATTTGAACATAAGATTCTTTAAGCATGTTGGATTGCTATTAATAAAAGAATGATTGAATTTAATCAAAGAATAGTCACAGTTTACTAATTAACTATAAGCAAAGTCCTAATAATCCTAAATGAATTAATTTGAAATTAAAAATTTTGAATCTATGCCCTTCCCTAAACTTAAAGACAACATTGTCTTCAATATTTGGTTAAAAAGGGGAAAATAATTGAAAAACTGAAAATAAGAAAATAAAAATCTCACTCCACTATTCCATGTTCGATTTGAATCATGGATGTAATGGATTGCTTGGTGCAAATTTTTCTTGCATTGGATTTCATCCTTCCCAAACAACCAAATGATATAAGCAAAATCCTATAAGAAAGACGTAATTTAGAACAAGAAAGAACTTGTGTTTAACTATTTGGTTTATGGGTTGTAGCATGGGCCATGTGACAACCCATACACCTGGAATATGAAATCCCAACAACATAACTATTGTAAAAAGCATCTATTCCATATATCCTCTTTTGTAAAGCATACTAGAAATAAGTCACAAATAATTGTTTTTCCCAATTTCAGTCTAAAGAAATTAACTATATACACATTCCATATGAAACTTATTGTAAGTCCAAAATAATGCAATCTAATCTGTTTTCAATCCAATACTTATTACATATGATGAAAATAATGTGTTGGCCCTTGAGCACTAAAAAGGGGGATTGAATCGGTGGAAAATTTAAAAATTTAGAATGAAGGTAATGAATATGAAAATGGAAGAAGTAAGAGAAGAGATGAAGACACAATATTTTATAGTAGTTTGGGTGTTAATAAACCCTATGTTCACTCCTTAATTTCTCACAATTGGGTATTCTACTAGTACTAAATAGTGTTTACAAGCTCACACTAAACTTGTGCACATTGTGTTTTATGGCTCACACAAAACATTTCAACTTGTGTTTTAAGGGTTGCACAAAACCTCTTTAGTTTTTTCCCAAAGACTCACACTTAACCTATTACAAGAGTTTTACAGCTCGACTAACTTTTGAAGCTAATTACAATGTTGTTTAATGTTCACACCTAACAATATCAATTTGCATATAAAGAATTAAAGGTTGAGAAATAAAATTGCAAGAGTTTGGCTATATTTAATGATATTCTTTTGTATTCATGTATGTTTGGTAGAGTATTTATAGGTAATTAACACCAAAGAGATGTTACAAAGAAACTATGTCTAAATCTCTAAGGCATGCTAGGTAGATCTTGCATTAAATGCCTATCAGACTCAATTCATGGTCGTGACTGATAATTCACGGTTGCGATTTCATTTCTTAAGCTAAAAAAGTTGAAATCGTGGTAGAAAATTCGGTTTGTATCTAATGGCTAGTCCACGTGGCATGCTGTCATTGGTCTTCTAAGAAAAATTATTGTTGTATTCTTCCAACTAATCAAAAGACACAATCACGAGGTTAGTTTCTTTTGGACGCAATTGACGCCATGAAGCTGTCTGTTTAATAAGGAGAAGTTGCTTCAATGGGTCGCGGTCTCAAAAACTTTTTCACCCTCTCAAATTTTGATATGTTAACGGTTATCTTGAACACTTGGTAAGATCTAGTTATGGACTTAGTTCCTTCTAAGCAACTCTAAAAGTCGCTGTCACATTTTCTAATGTGATGGGCACCACGAATTCGATTGTTTGGTCTTCATTCCTTTTTTACTTAGGCCACGACAAAATTTGCTTCCCAAATCTATCTGGACCAAAGTCATTCGTTCCTTTTGTAATGTCACGGTCGCAAATTAGAAGGCCTTTCATAATGTTTGGGACTTAAACTTCTATCTAACTTCCAATGCAGACATATCTTAAAACTACAAAATCAACACTTAAAAAAGGATGTTAGAACTTATCAATCTACATTGTCAATATCAAAATTGAGTTTTGACTTAGGTTTAACCAACCTAGTCCAACACAGTGCATAAGAAAATCTCATTTATAAAATAACTTGGTCTTGAATGTAACAATTGAAAATGAGATCAAATATAAGTACATCAACGATTCATAACTGCCTTGGATGAGAATTTGTTCTATTACAATTTTGTAATTTCATCACTTCAACCTAGTCACAGGTTTCAGATTCATAATAAAATTCTAAAAAAATTGGACAATCTAAAATATGCTAATGGTTTGGAGTCAACCTAATAATTCTCATATGTTCCTACTTATAGGCATAAATAGGCTAAATAGCCATAACATGTAATAACTTATCATAAGTCAACCCGCAATGTGTTAAAACTCAAAGTTTAATATTCACATGGTTACTTTACTAACTCAACAGACACATTCATGCATAAAATTTCACTATTTTCCTTTTCAAACCATGTTTCAGTTGTTTAAATTGACATTCCATTCTCTTTTTTCCTATAATTCTAAAGCAACATGTCTTAATATCCAAATTTCAACTAAGTTAACTTACAATAAAAATCAAATGCTCCATAATGTTCAACATCCATAAGAAAAGAACACGCAATATGCATAATTTAGAAAACATATTATTCAAAACATAAAAAAAAAAAAAACCATTGATCCAAGTTTCAAAATCAAAAGCATAACCATATCAAATCACAAATCTTAGTTACTCTAGTGGTTATGGATGGTATCCCATATGTGCAATGAACCCATTGAGTTGCTCTTATATGGTTCACAATTGATTATTCATTGCATCCATCCTAGGCATTAGTTGAGCATTAGACACACTGGATGATGGGCATGATGGTTGGTTTTCCTCTTCTTCCTCTACATCTAGCGTTGGTGCCTCTCAGAGACGTATATAATATTTGCCAATATTTTGGCCTAATTTTATCTGTGCTAAATAGGGGTAGTCTAGGTATTCGATCACCATTATTGGCTTTTGGGAATAGTAGCTACAAAGCTAATCATGATTTTTCCCGTTTTGGCTTTGGCTATTGCCTAAAGCTGTTGTAGAAGCCAAAATTCCCAATTTGGCTTCTAGCATTGCTCCATACACCACAAGAAAAAGAGATCAATATTAGAAATCAGTGTTTTCCCCTTTTGCAAGTGTGTAAGCCAAGAATCGATGCATGTAGCAAAATTCTAGTGGCTTAATCTCATGTGACTTCTACCGTCCTGCAGCAAAGTTCATTTGTCCATCTGTTAATTGCTCATAGAATTCCTATTCATTATATGATGGCAAGGGAGTAGTTTTTCCTTCTTTAGGGAACCCAAAAATCATGTCAAACATATTTAATGGAACATTATGATGGGTGCAAAACAACCTACCCTCAAAGTACGAAGGGTTGTTCTCTTCTTTGGTCCATAATAGGGTTATGCTAATGAGAAATTCCAAGGTTATCTAAGCAAAAGTAGGCAAAATTATCTTAGAACATTTTCCCAATCCTTCTTTTCCAAGTAGCCACCTAATTAGTCCTTATAGTTTCAATTCTTTTAATGATGATTCACAATAAAATTTATTGGCTTTTAACCCATAATTTTTCAAGATTTGGTACTTGGTGGTTTGCGAATCATCTTCAAATTCCAATTAAGGTGTAAACGATGCTAATTGTGGTGGTGGTGGTTGTGGGATGTCAGAGTCATATGAAAAGTAGTTTGTATAGCGAATCAATGTTGATCCTCTTTCCAATGCTCATTTCATTGCTACTCGCTTGACTCCCAACGTTATTGTTACGCTAAATAAAATGCAATTTTATCTTATAAGAGAATTTATTTTAGTTGAAAGAGAGAGATAAAAGAGAGAGTAGAGGAATTGAAATGGGGGTTTC
Organism: Omphalea diandra; assembly: GCA_949677035.1. NCBI lineage: Eukaryota > Viridiplantae > Streptophyta > Magnoliopsida > Malpighiales > Euphorbiaceae > Omphalea > Omphalea diandra. The sequence continues at coordinate 11,447 of CATIWR010051105.1, read as the reverse complement.
GGGTTTGTAAAAGAGGAACGGTCAAGAAGGAAGAGAGAGGGTCATTTTGTGAAATGGGTGTGTGGGGGATGGCAATGGTGTTGTGGCTAATGGGTAGTGGAACGGTAGAAGTGATGGTTGGGTAGATGACGGTTAGGGACATAATGTAGGTTAAGGACATAAAATGGAATAGAAGGTTCTCTTAGGGTTATTGAATAGAGAAGATGATCCAACAAAAGAATAAAAAATATACTCTTCTTTTGCTAATCTTCATTAACACTGACAAAGCCCATTTAACATTAAGAATTCTCATAAGCCTAACCTCCATTAGAACACACATTAGTCGAACTTTTAGCTAAAGCCCAGATACTCTCAATACCCATTCATCATGCATCTCCAGTCTAAATCAAAATCTCTTTTACCCCATCTTTTCAAACCAATAACCCATCATGTCTCCAACTATTCTTTCCTTCTTATATTCTACAACTTTTGCGAGGCCTTTAGTATGGCCCTTGCAACCTTGTTTTAGAACTTATTATTATTATTATTATTATTATTATTATTATTATTGTTGTTGTTGTTGTTGTTGTTGTTATTATTATTATTATTATCAAAACAAAATTAAATTAATAAAAATGCATTAGTAAAATGAGATAAAAGATGACTACTTGCAAATTGGAATTGTACTATTCTTAAATAATTGAAATGTAATTTATGCAAAAAATTAAATTAATTATAATGAAAGGAACTAATATTAAATTGAAAATTCTATTGGGTTACCTCCCGACAAACGCTTGTTTATAGTCATTGACTCGACTTCCCTGAAATTCATTTGCTGGGGTATTGAGGAGAAGAATTTCTCCTATTGGCATTATTTCTCTATAGAAATATGGCTTTACTTGTTGGCTATTTGCTTTAAATGGGATTTTCATTTGTTCCTCTCTATTCTATAACTCCATGTGCAAACACTTGAATTACTGTGAATGGTCTAGACCACCGAGATTTCAACTTTCTAGGGAAAAGTTTCAGCCTGGAATTAAAAAATAAAACATGCAGTCCCACTTCAATTGAATGTTTATGAATGTGATTGTTATGCCACAACTTCATTTTCTCCTCATAAATCCTGACATTTTAATAAGCATTCATGCAAATTTCATTCTACTCATTCAACTGAAGGTGAAACTTTTCTTTAGCCTTTTTTAAGACAAAATTTAGGAACCTTATAGCTCAGTATGCTTTATGAGCTTTTCCAAAGACTAACCTATAAGTAAACATTCCCATAGGTGGCTTACATGCTATCATATATGCCCATAACACATCATCTAACTTTTGTGACTAATCCTTTCTCAGACACTATTTTCTCTAAGATATGCTTCAGTTTCTTATTTGAAATTTCCACTTATCCATTAGTTTGTGGATGATATGTGGTGGCAATCTTATATGTGACTCCATATTTCTTGAGCAAAGTTTTAAATTGCCTATTGCAAAAATGACTTCCTTCATCATTTATAATCACTCTAGACACCCTAAACCTTGAGAAAATGAATTTCTTAATAAACCGAGTCACCACCTTAGCTTCATTTATTGGTGAGGCAAGTGCTTCAACCCACTTTGATACATAATCTACTACAACTAAGGTGTAAAGCTGCCCATAAGATGGAGGAAATGCCCTCATAAACTCAATACCCCACACATCAAATAATTCCACTTTGAGAATGTTATTCAATGGCATTTCTTGGCTTCTATCCATCCTTTGGCAATGATTGCATGAATGTACAAATTTTCATGTAGCCACAAACATCGTTGGCTGATAAAAACCACTTTGCAAGATCTTTGCAACTGTTTTGGTGGTGCTGAAAGGTTCACCATTCCCCAAAGAATGATAATGTGTTAAAATACCTTGAATTTCTTCCTTACGCGATAATGTGTTAGAATACCCTGAATTTCTTCCTTAAGCATATACCTCCTAATAAGGACGACAACATAATGCTTGTAAATAAGAGATTCTTTCAAAAAATAATGCATACAATTTGCAAAAAAATTCTTCTTTTACTAGTATGACATATCTGAAGGTACAATTCCACTCATAATGTAATTGACAATGTTTACATACCAAGGTGTTCAAATAGTTGTTCATCTTGAAATTCATCCTTGATTTCCAAACTATTGTTTCCACTTTCTTGAGGCTGAATTTGAGACAAATGGTTGGCAATGACATTCTCAATCCCCTTTTTATCCCTAATTTCAAGATTGAATTCTTGCAATAAAAGAAACTAGCAGATTAAGTGAGGCTTATCATCTTTCTTGCTTAATAGGTAGTTGATTATAGCATGGTCTATATATATTATGAGCTTGGAACCCACTAAATATGACTTCAACTTATAAAATGCATACACTATGGCTATAAACTCTTTTTCTGTAGTGGCATAATTGACCTGAGCTTTATTAAGCATTTTGCTAGCATAATATATCACATGCATTTGCTTATCCCTTTTATGGCCTAAGATAGTTTCGTTAGCATAGTCACTCTCATCGTACATAAGCTCAAATGGTTGGCTTCAATCTGGGGCTGCTATGACAGGTGCTAAAACTAAGGCTTTTTTCAACTTGCAAAAAGCATCAAAACACTCTTGCTCAAAATGAAAAGCAACATCTTTTTTAAGAAAATTGTAAATAGGTTTTTAATCTTTGAGAAATCTTTAATAAATTGATAGTAAAATCTTGTGTGATCAAGGAAACTCTGCACCCTTTTGATGGATATAGGTGGAGGCATCTTTTCAATGATCTCTATTTTCACTCTATCCACCTCAATGCCTCTCGCAAACAGTGTGTGGCCAAGTACCACACCTTCTTGTACCATGAAGTGGCACTTCTCCTAATTCAAAACTAGGTTCGTTTCTTCATGTCCCTATAAGACCATGGATAGATTAGCTAAACATGCATAAAATGAATCTCTAAATACTGAAAAATCATCCATAAAAATTTTTATATTTTTCTTAACAAAATCATTAAAAATTAACATCATGCACAATTGAAATGTAGTCGGTGCATTACACAAACCAAATGACATTCTCTTAAAAGCAAATGTGCCATAAAGACAAGTGAAGGTGGTTTTTTCTTGATCTTTTGGAGCAATAAGAATTTGATTATATCCAGAATAACCATATAAAAAGAAGTAATAGGCACAACTTGAAAGCCTTTCAAGCATTTGATCAATGAATGGCAAGGGAAAATGATCTTTTCAAGTGGCCTTGTTAAGCTTCCTATAATGTATACACACTCTCCACCTAGTAACCATTATTATAGGAATCAATTCATTTTGTTCATTGGTAATTGTAGTCATCCTACCTTTCTTAAGCACAACTTGAATGAGACTTACCTATGAGCTAATAGAGATTGGGTATATAATACCTAAATCCAAAAGTTTTAAAATTGTAGTTTGTTTCCACTTCCTTCATATTAGTATTTAATCTCATTGGTGCTCAATGCATTGCTTGTGATCATCCTCTTTGAAAATTTTATGCATGCAAAAAGAGTGACTAATTCCTCTTATATGACTAATTGTCTATCCTAAGGCTCCCTTGCTTTCTCTTAACTCTATCAACAACTTTTCCTCTTACAATTTGGTTAAATAAGCTGAAATAATCATAGGTAAAGTTTGATTTTCACCAGGAAAAGCATACCTTAGATGAAGAGGAAGAGGTTTAAGCTTCAAAATTAGAGCCTTTCTAATGGAAGGAAGGGGGAAATCTTACCTTGTCCTAATTCCTTGAACCTGATATGTTTAAATGAAGGATTTGCTTCTAAGAAATATGATGCACTTGCAATCTCATAATTATCATGTGATGGTGATGCCCGTTGAACCAAACAAGCTTCAAATAGGTTTTTATGATGGTCCTTTCAGAACACCTCTTACACCAAACTATTTATCACATCTACTCTATTGCATTCCTCAATGGGATAGAGCTATTTTATTGCATTGAAACATTAAACTTTAAAGATTTTCCCATCACATTTAAGGCGAGTTTGCCCTTCTTTATATGGATGACAACCACCACAGTGCCTAAAAATGTCTTCCAAGGATCAAATGGTAATCATGTCAAGCAACACATCAACTCTTGATTAACAATAATCATACATGAATTAATAAAGGTGAAAGAGAAGAACCTGTTGAAGTTAATCTAATGTACTTCCATTAATCATTCCAAGTTCTCTTTTAATGAATTTCATCCTTTCATCATGAAGAAGATTAGTGAAAATATCTGCCAATTGATAGTTAGCATCAACAAAATCTAATACAATATCACCATTATTAGCATGATCCTTAAGAAAATGATGTTTTATATCAATATGCTTACTCCTATAATGTTCTATAGGATTCTTAGAAAAGTTGATGGCACTAGTGTTATCACACTTAATGGCTACTTGATTTTCAATAGCCTTGTAATGAAAAAGTTGTTGCTACACCCATAGGATTTGAGCGCAACAAAGACCTGTTGCAACATACTCAACTTGAACAGTTGACAAAGCAACTAAATTTTGCTTTTTACGACTCTAAGACACTAAACATTAACCAAGTAATTGACATGTGCCTGAAGTACTTTCTATCTAAGGTACACCCAGAAAAATCAACATATGAAAATGCATTTAACTCAAATGAAAAACTCTTAGGATACCAAAGTCCTAAGTTAGGAGTACTAACAAGGTATTTGAGTATTTGATTGATAGCATGTAATTGTGACTCTTTAGGATTAGATTGATTTCTTGCACATAAGCACATACTAAACATAATATTAGGCCTAGATGTTGTTAGATAGAGTAGGGTACCAATCATACCTCTGTACAACTTTTGATCAATAACTTACCATGTTCATACATGATTAGCTTGATGTTGGTGCTCATTGGAGTTTCGCATGGTTTGTTATTCTCCATGCTCATCAAGCTTATTCCTAAAGACCTATTTTGTTCTAATAATGGAATATTTTTTAGGTCTAGGAACTAAAGTCCATACATTGTTCCTCTCAAATTGATTAAGTTCATCTTGCATAGCAAACACCCAATGTTCATCTTTAATGACCTCATCTATGGTTTTGGGCTCAATAAGGGAAACAAAAGCAAGATTGGTATATGCATTTCTAAATGATGATCTAGTTGTTACCTGACTTTAAGGATCACCAATAATGAGATCTCTTGGATGATCTTTCTTGAAGACCCAGTCCCTTTCCAGCTGAGGTTGCTCTTTATTTGGAGTAGGAAGAGGTTAATCTATATTTTCTTCACTCCCTATTTCTTGTAGCTTGTCCACATTTTTCCCTTCTTTTCTAATGTTCAGCTCACTCATAAGACCCTGCAAGATCATCAACATCTTCTTCTATTCTTGAAGAAGTGAGGTTAGATTCATCATATACAACATGCATAGACTCTAAAATATACAATCTTGGGCTTTCTATTGTTCCACAACTCATAAGGAGTTTTCTTTAATAAGGGCCTGACTAGTACTTTATTTAAGATAAAGAAAGAAGTATTTATAACTTTAACCCAAAAATACTTAAGAAGATTATACTTATTTAAGATGGTCTTGGCCATCTCTTGAAGAGTTCTATTCTTCCTTTCTACCACACCATTTTTTTTGTGGTGTTCTAAGAGTTGGGAGGTTGTGTGAGATACCATACTTATCATAAAAGCTATGAAACTTAGCATTCCCAAACTCTCCTCCATGGTCACTTTTAATAGCAAAGGTTTTCAAATCCTTTTAGTTTTGAATTCTTTTGGCAAAGGTCTCAAATGCATCAAAATAAGTACCCCTGTGAGGGAGCCAAGTGTACCTAGAGTATTCATCTACTATGACAAATGCAAAAAATGCATGCCTACCAAGCTAGACACTCTAGTAGGTCCAAACAGATCCATGTGAAGTAATTGTAAAGGTTTAGATAAACTTACCTTATTCCTGGCTTTGAATGAAGATCTTACTTGTTTTCCCTTTTGACATGCTTCATAAACTCCTTTTGCCAACTTGATTTCAGGTGGACCTTCAACCAAGTTTCTCCTTTTTAGCTTATTGAGGAGTTCCATGCTAGCATGTCCTAGCCTCCTATGTGAGATTTTACCTTCATCCACTATAGATACTTGACACTTTGCATCATGATTAATGAGAGAATTTAAATCAATGACATAAATGTTATGAATTCTCCTACCAATGAACAAAATTTTATTATCACTCATCCTCGACACATAACAAGCTTGTGGTTCAAATATAACTCTAAGGCCTTTATCATAAAGTTAAATTATATTTAACAGATTGTGTTTGAGTCCATCAACAAGCAATATTTTATCAAGGATAGGTGAGTCAACATCCTTACCAACTTTACCTATGCAAATGATTTTGGCTTTTCCATTGTCTCTAAAGGAAACACTTCTAAGTCTTTTAGTTTCTATAATTGCATAAAGAACTTCCTTTCTCTTGTCATGTGCTTTAAATATCCACTGTCAAGATACCAATCTTGCTTTCCAACTTGGGATTTGAAGGACATCTACAAAATAAAGAGAATCAAATCTTAGGTACCCAAATCTTCTTAAGTCCTAGAGGGTTAGATCTTCGCTCATCATGCCTTTTAAAAAGGTAGTGATAGGCAATATGGCAATATATACCCCAGTAGAAACACTCACCATCAAAGTGCACCAATGTCCTGTTTTTAAGTGGAGCATGTACATATTGTCTATGAGATCTGTAACTCCTTTAAGCTAAGTGTTTAAGAGGGTTTCTCATGTGAGGAACTCTCTTGTGTGGTGTATATTGATAAACATGGTTATGCCAATTTTTGTGCCTTTAGACACTTTGCCTCTTAGGCTTGTAAGAATGATAAATGTAAGCACAATTTGCTCTAGGAGGAGCATGTCTCAATTGTGTGTGAATAGGTTGAGACTTAGCCTTTGTGCCATTTGTCTTAGCATTTACCTTTTTAGGAACTTTTACCATTCTAATTAGGTTAGGCATACTAACTTCCTTAGCCTTAGCAAAGACTATTTTGGAAGTAAAAGGAGCAGTAGAAATAGAAGCATTATATCCTAATCCATGCTTATTGGATGATCTCCTTTGAATTTCAAGGATGGTCTAATTTCTCCTTTTCTTTGGTGAATTTGCTAAGGCTATCCTTGAGTTTAAAATTCTCAACAGTGAGAGACTCAATCTCTTTAGTGAGAGCCTCTTGACTCTTAACGCAATCTTTTAAAGATTTGTTTTCTTTCTTAAGAGATGAGGTGTTGGACTTGAGAATCTCAACCTTTAAGGCAAACTTGGTAATAATTGAATATTACTCATCTCTAAAATAAGAATAAAAGGGATTTACCTTATGCTTACCATCATTGTCACTATCATTGCTGGAGAAGTGCTCACTTGAGGACTCATCAAATTTCTCCTTAATTGTCATGAAATAAAGATTGGCCAACTCCTTTCATAGTTTCCTTCTCATCAGGTTCAAAGTCATTTGTGTCATCCTAAGTAGCTTTATATACTTCCTTATCTTTCTTGGAGGTGTGTTTTTTGGTAGGAACCTTATTCTTCTTTAACTTGAGACAATCTGACTTAATGTGTCATCTCTTATTACATCCATAACAAATGAGTTGACTCTTACTACCCTTTTTCTTGTACCTCCTTGCCCTTTTGGTCTTTTGATTTGAGAGAAATCTTTTTACTTTGTTTGTTATGAGGACTAAGTGCTCATCTTCACTACTATTTTCATATTCACTAGAAAAGAAAGATATTAGTAAACAAGAAGAATATGAGGATTTAGTGTGTACCTCTTTGGCTTTAAGGGCCAAATCTTTCTTTCTCACTCTAGAACTTTTAACTGGCTTCTCCAGATTGATGTCATTGGCTAGTAGCTTTACCATAAGCTCATCTAGTGGCAAGACTTTTAGCTTATTTGTTTCCTCTATTACTGTCTTCTTGGTTTCCCACTTCTCTTTAAGAAGTGTTCTTAGGATCTTTATTACCATGTCCTCATTGGAGTAAGACTTCTTAAGAGTTTTGAGAGTACCCATTATGTCAATAAAACTATTGTACATCTTAGTGATGGTCTCACCAGGCTGATATACAAATGTTTCATACATATAAGTATGCATTTGTATCTTTTTCTTCTTGACTTCATTAGTACATTCATGCTGAGTTTGCAAGGTGTCCCATATTTCTTCAGTTGATGTGCACATTTGCAACTTAACGTACTAAGATATGCGGATTATACAAAAGATAATGTGCATAGCTCATTTATTTTTCAAGTTTGCATTCTTCTCTTCAGCTGTTCATTCACTCTCAGGCTTAAGTAGTAGAATATCTCCAATAAGTTTTGTTAGAACTTCTCTTCCTTTTTCAATAATTCCCCATAAATCTATGGTTTCACTATATAGAAAAATCTCCATATGGTTTTTCCAGTACTCGTAGTCATCTCATTTGAAGAAAGGTGGCTTGGGAATTGATTATGATTCTTCATGACTTGCCATGATCTTTACTTTGAGCACTTAAGCTTTAATAGAGAGATAGACTCGGATACTAATTCTTATCCCTAAATGTCCTAGAAGGGGGTTGAATAGGGTAATGACAAGTAAAAACAAATAATAACAAGCGCAAAAATACTGAAGAATTGAGACAGTCAATTTATAGAGGTTTGGCACAACCTACCTACGTCCTCTCCTTTAGTATTCCCACTAGAGAATTTCACTATCCAGATAGCCTACAAGTGTTATTAACTACCTTTACAACAATAGTTTTTAGGCACTACTAAGCCATTATAAGTAGACATTTAGGTGCTACTAAAACCGTTTTTCAATGTAGTTTACAGGTACTATATTAAACCTTTCACAAAGATAGCTTTAAAATCTCCTAAGATCACCTAACCAAAAGCTTTCTCAAAAGAATTTACAACTTAAAAAGTTGAGAAAGAACACTCTCACTCAATCAATAAACAATTTAGAATACACTTACACGATGTGTTTGATTTAGTGAAGAGTTTTGAGAGAAGTAGGAAAGCTTGTTCTTCAACTCTATTTTTGAAGATAACTTTTACAATCTTTGACAATGATCTTTTCTTGTACGTTAGATTAAACTTATTTCATGCCTTTTATTCAAAAATTGCTTTCACAATAGAAATACTCATTTTTTACCATTTTTTCTTCTTTATTTTTACTATGGGAGGGTCCTTTTATAGACAAAGACATGAAACCAGTCGTTAGAAATAAGGTTGTCACTCCATGTCACCAAATTAGTCACTCAATGCCTATTGGACAATCTCTACGCTTGTTGTTAGGTATTTTTTAGTAGAATACAACTTCAACGGTCATTGATCACACTGAAATGCCCATTGAAACTAGCTGTTAAAGAAGGATTTGTCTATATGCTCCTATTTTGACTTTCTCAATTTTTCACTCAACAACTCCTTCAATGGCTATTAAAACTTCTCAATACCTATTGGAATTCAACTTCAACTCCCGTTGGGACATGGACAATGCCCATTGTAATTTCTAAGAGGATGTGAACTTGATGATCTATTTTTCAAGATTTTTTAATAGTGCTTCAACGGTTGCTAGCTAGCTTCTATTGCCTATTGAGAAAGGTCTCAATGCTTTTTACACGTTTAAAGGTGCCTCATTAGAGGGTCCAGAAACTTTAGCTCTACTTTGGAACTTCTCCAACATCGTTGGTAAAAATCCAATGCCTGTGTCAAGATCTTGAGAGTTATGTTCATATTAAGTCATTTGGTCCAATGCCTATTGTAAAAATACAATGCTTGTTGAGATGTCTAAGAGTCACTCTTATTGCAAAATTGCAATGCTCGTTATGAAGATCAACTTGCAAGGCTCAAGTGATTGAATCATCTAACATCTGTTGTGTTTCGAGAGAACTGTTGATTAGGAGGTCCAAAGACATTACTCATACTTGGGTGTCACTTCAATGCCTGTTAAGAATATTCAATGCCCATTGATGAAGTCATAACGCTTATTGAAATATGGCAACACCCATTGGCTTTGAACACTTAGAGTATTTACCAAAATTCTTTCTCTAAACATCTTTGGTCAAAAGATTGGTGTACTTGCAAGATTTTACACAACTAACTTAGACAAGAGTTAGCTTTTAAATGTGTTTGTAATCATCAAAACAAGTTTAGTTCAGCATACTCTGAAGCTAGGTTCAACAAAACAATAAAAGGTAAGTGTCCCAAAATTATCACTAAATATTTTTAAAGCTAACCTAATAATCGTATGTAGAAAAAAAAAAAGTTCTAGGGTGATACCTAAAGTCTACAGTGTCAAAGAAAAACAAAGAGACAAGAAAAAAGAAAGAAGAAAAATGAGAAAAAAAAAGGAGAAAAAAGAAAACAAAATTCAAAATAACCAAAAGAAAAGAAAAGACAACCCACCACGCTTGAGACAGCTCCTACTAGGTGATGATAGAAGTTATAGATCATCGTGGCGTGAGGTAAAGCCTATAGGAATAATTTTTAAGTTCGTCTTTCGTCAAGGGATTCACCCTTGCGAAGCCACATATGGAACACAACTGCTCCAGGGTATCGTAGATAGTGGCCTCCTTGTCGAAGAACTCATTGGGGATATTGAACATCTCATTGTCATCAAAGTCGGCCATCGGGCAAAAGGAACATAAGAAAGCTAGGTCTATGGAGTTTTTAGTAAGAGAATAAAAAAAAAGGATGAATGATGCAAATGAGCTCTTGGACTATCTGCAGGCCTTATATAGTGGTCATGGCCTGTACAAACCACTAATGCTGTCACACCCCATTTAATAATCATTTAAATTTCTCTTTAAGTCTATCCATTGTCATTTAAAAGACCTGATTAAATTTTTTTTTTCATTATATCTCTTGTTCACCACTTAGTAATTATTTACAACAAAACATACATGAATAATCAAACTAAAATACTAATTGACTACATACTGGCCCAACCTCTATTACACCGCTAGACAATGGCTTTGAAAAGTATACTGGATGCAATCTTTAGTCTACTCTTCCTGAAATAAGATTTCATACAAAATAGTGAGTTTGCATCTTAGTAAGTAAATGCATAATGATACTTCAATCTCAAATAACGTAACAATATTTAAACATAAATAACTCATCATCATATCCATGTACGAAATAAAGAGTTTTTCCTCTTAAATGCCACTAGGCTATTTAAGGTTATTGCCACACGCGATAAATTGTTGCCATATAGACTATAGATATCACTGCCACAAAGGCTTTCATTTTTAGTTGCCACATAGGCTATATATATATATTTTTTTTTACCACACAGGCTATAGATCCCATTGCCACACAGGCTATCAAAAGTTCCTGCCAAACAGGCTATTATAGTATTGCCACATAGGCTATCAAATGTTCTTACCACACAGGCTATTATATCATTGCCACACAGACTATCAAATGATCTTGCCACACAGGCTATTATATCATTGCCACACA
>CATIWR010051098.1:0-15919 GCA_949677035.1 Omphalea diandra | reverse complement strand
CACAGTTTTTTATGTTTTGTGTGTTCTCAACAGATCTTTTCACTATAAATATACATACTAATAAATATAACGGAGACTCAGTTATATATATATATATATATATATATATATATATATATATATATATATATATATATTGCTTTTTAAAAAATAAAAAATAAAAATGATTTTGCTTAGCGTATAATAGATTTTGGTTCTAAATTTACATGTGAATGAAAAATTAAATATGTATAAAGAATATGTATGATATACTAAAAAATGGAAATAAAATATGATGTCTATTTTCTTTTCATATTTGATACTTGATTTGTTTTAAAAATTTAAGAACATTATTCTAAAAATTTAAAATGTTTCACTATTCTTTCTATTATATGAATATGCCAAATAAAAATATTAAAATCTGAAACACCTTTCATTTCTTATTTTTTCATGTAACTAAAACATGTCATAAAGAGTAATGTAGAATTTTATCTATATTTAATAAAAAAAATGTTGTAATTTAATAAAAATTAATTTTAAAAATATTTTAATATGATACATAAAGTAAAGAATTAAATAATAAAATATTAAAAAAACTTAAAGGTATTATGATATTTAACCCATGAAAATTCTTGCTACAAGAGAAATTGTAACTGAACCATTTGGAAGTTCATCTCTTATACCGAAACACTTGAAAATATTACTTTTTTAATATTTTAGTATTATTGTGTAATTTCGGATTATCTACAACACTTCAACATTTTCACGGATTGCTCATTGCCTGCTCCCCTCATCAAGGAAATTTTAAAGTTTGAGAAGGTATCTATCAATAATGCACCATTTAATTTTCAAAAAAGGAAACTAAAGATGATAAAAAAAAAAAAAAAAAAAGATGTCAATCGAAATATTAACACGTAATATTACATTTTAATTTTAAATTTTATTATTATATAATTATTTTTTATATTTAAATAAGTATATCATATGTTGTTTTAATTTTTGTTAATCATATAAGTAACTATTATATATTAAGCTTTTATTTTATTTATTTTTAATAAGAAAAAAAAATATTATTTGTCTGTTATATGTGTTTATGTTTAAAAATTTTATATCATCACCAGTTATTTTATATTTATAATACTCATACCCAATTACAAAATAATTGATGCATTATAAGAATTAAAATGCTATAATTTTATTTTATTATTATTTTAGTCTTAATATTTATAGTTATAAATTTTTTATCTATAGTTCTGTATACAGATTCATTATTTTTTGAATATTTATACTTGTTACATATACTTTAATCTTTCTTCGATAGAAATACATAATTTAATTTAGATATTTAAAATTAATCATATTTTATTTATTATTTATTTATAAATTATTACATTTATAAAATTAATTTGTTCACCTTGAAATCACTAATCATATGTAAATGATCTGTAGTCTCCGTAGTTTGGTTGTTTCATGATTTAGTATTGACATTTTTATATATTTTTCTTTAGTTTCAAAAAGACATTATTGTTAGGATTAGTACTTTCGTAAATTTTACTTTAACTTCTTCTTTTTTCTTTTATAATTCTTTTTTTTTTCTGTTTTACGCACATAATTTAATTATTTCCTCTGTTTCTTTGCATTTAGATTTCAATATATTTATTTAATTAAATAAAATGTATTAAAATAAGAATTACTATACTTCACTTTGCCTATGAGAGAGTATATAACTGAAATAGCCAATAGGAATTAAAAAACACACTAGTATATAAATTTCAATGGCCCTTTTGCAAGAAAATAATCTAAAAATGAATAAAAAAATTTTTTTAAAAAAAAAAGAAAGGTAAATGACGAGGAGGTTAAAACCAACAAAAAAAATTGAGTAGGAAGTTATAGATTTAGATTCTAGTATTAATATGACTTATAAATAATTCATTTATAAAAAGAAATAAACGTTAAATTTTGTTTAACAATGTTATTTTTTTTAAAAAAAAAGAATTAGTGTATCAAAGACTCCTTAATAAAATCAAATAGGATTTTTATTGTTATTACTATTTATTATATATAATAAACTTTGTTTGCTAAGAAAATTTCAAGACTATATATATATATATATATATATATATAATAGAAAGAAATAAAAATTTTACATACTAACAAGTCCTTGTTTTTAAAATTAATTTAAATATAAAATACTAATTCTATTAGGACCTTTTAATTAATTAAATATTTTCATTTATTTTAATTTATGACAGGTGTAAAAGATAATATATACAGATGGAGATAGGAGTGTATTTTTAAATCATACAATTATAATATAGTGTGGTATGATTATAATAATAAATTTTAAATAAATGTAATATTTATTTTATTAAATAATATTTAATTAGTTGCACAATTGAAATTAGTTCTACTAATAATAATAATAATGATTACTATTATGATTATATAAATAATTATTGTCTAGTTAGATATTTTTTAGATAAATAAAATAATAGAAATAAAAATTATAACCAAATTAATATAATAAATCTTAATAATAATATAATTTTTTATATAAAATAAGAAAGTCCGTAATTTTACTTTTTCTTTGTTGACTATTTTTTATTTTAATTCTTTTATATTTTTTATTATAAAAATTTAAATATTTATTGTTATTGCAATTTTAAATAAAATTACATAAAAAATCATTGATATTGTTGAATTTTCTAAATTATTTTTACATCAACTTGAAATCACTGCTAGCTGGTTACAAAGGCTTTTGATGAATCCATCTGTCAAACATGGCGAAACCTTCTTTGGGTTTGTATTCAGGGGCTGTGTGGCCTCCACCCTGTAACAATTAATTGATAGAGCCTCAAAAAGAATGCTTTAATTGACACAATATCAGTAGTGATCAGTGTAATACAAGTAGAGAAATTTCATACCTTTATAGTCCCAAATGTCATCTTATTAGAGTAAGTTCTCGTGTATCTATAAGTAAAATATCCAAAACAATCATCAAAAAAGAAAAAAAAAAATTGTCCCAAATTCAAACATTAGTTTGTTTTTCAGAACGTACCCTGCAACTTGGCGTTCAACGTACCATGGCCGCCAATCATCGATGATGGAGTAGTTTAGGGATCTAATCCATTCTTGAGTTCCCAGGAATGGTACATCCAAATCATGATCGCCACTGTTTTACATTTAACAGAAGCTAAATAGTATTAGGGGAAAAAAAAAAAGGAAACAAAAAGCAGCAAGAACTAAGGTAGTAGATGAATTTAGGATGATTAACCTGTAGATCAATGAGGGGTAACCTTTCTTCCCAAGATATGCATGATACTTAACAGTGCTGTTAATATCGGTGGAATAAGGTATAATTTCTGTTTTGCATCTGTCCCATATCCCTATATCTCCCTGCAGTGTTCATTTAATAAACATTTGCAATCAATTTTTTTTTTTTCAGGGAAAACAAGCTTGATTTCAATGATTGATATTCCAAAGATCAAGTATTGTTATTTTCTTACCTCTCGTACATTAAGTGCCTTGCGGACACTATTTTCGTTGGCCCAATATGTTGATAGCATATATCCGTAAGTCTACAGAAGTAAATGCCATTAATAACAAAGGAAAAGACCTCAAAGGTAAGGAAAAAAAAATGGAGAACAATGAAAATTATTACTCAGCTTTTGCTACATAAGAACTAGTAGTAACTTTTTTCCCATTTTTTTGCTGTCTTAAATAAGATATTTCTTTAAGTATATTTGAATTACCCGACAGTCGATTGTAGGGAGTGGTCTTGCATCAAGATCCAGGAACTGCAAATCTTGAAACTTCTGATTGAGAGATCTTCTCCTTCTTCTACCAAGTATCTCCATGGGTTTTGGGGAAAATAGAGCACATATGGGTTCCAAAATGTGTATATAATTGACATCTGAAACTAACTAACAAGTCCAATTATAGAACAAGCTTCCAATTAGACATCATATGAAAAAAAAAAAAAAAAGAATTTGACTCCTAAACTTTTCAGGTTTATGTTAATAAGCTCATGAAATATTATTTCAGGAGCTTATTATGTCGATAAGCTCTTGAAGGCAAAATATACATTGAACCTTAGGCTTTTTTTTTTAAAACAAATGTTATTAAAGCTTTTTTATATAGTTCAAGAATTCAATGCCATAAATAATAGTTCAGGATCTTCTTATCATAAACACAAAAGTTCAAGGGTCAAAATATATATACATATTTAATTATCATTATCATCATCATAGGCAAATAACTTATTTAATTATCTTTGTTCTAATTTTGAATCAATCAAATTATTGTAATTATTATTATTTATCATCATCATTATTATTATGAAGTAAAATATGTATTTTAGCCTTTGAACTTTTTGTGTTTATGTGAATAAATTCCTAAACTATTATTTAAATATACTGAATCCCTTAAACTAAAATAAAAAAAAAATCCTCAATAACATAAAAAAATAAATTTTAAAATTTAATATATATATATAAATAATAGTTTAACGGTTTAATGGCATAAACATAAAAAGGTTTAAAAGCTAAAGTAGAGTATTATCATCATACATATAGCTAGTGTTATGGTTGCATACTTACATCATTAAATGCATCCTTGTGTTTCAAACACAAAGAATTGCTGGGGTCTATATTTACGTATTCTCCTCCACAACTAGCCTTCAATGCCTAGAACAAGTATATATCAACGACTAGTTAGATATGTATATGTATGCAGTACTAATGAAAATATCTTTAATTAGTTTCGCATATGAGAAGAAGAGATTGTGGACCACCTGGTAGAGTTCATCAGATATTAGTCCCATTCCATGAGCATATGGGATCCTTGAGTTTTCACTATCAATGATACGATCCGAAAGAGGGTTCCCTAGTACGTAACCCTAAGAACCATGGAAGAACTCTTATTTCATTATAGAAATTCAGATAGAAGAATAAAACAAGAATTTTTTTTTTTTAAGGGATCTAACAAGTGATAGACCTTGAAATTAATTAATGGTGTAATACCCTCTTCATTTCCTGCATGATTATTAAAAATCAAGATTTTACAATTCCAATAATTTGAAAGGAAAAGGCGCAAATAAAAACTATAGCAGGGAAGGCAATTTTTCAATATGGCATCGGCCCTTAATTAGTGTCATACCATTCAAGACCTCTCGCACTAATGGTGGAAGAATGATACCAGAATAAGAATCCCCACCAATGTATGTTGGATTTGAAATAAACTCTGAATGCTCCATTAGCCACTAATTTTACAGTGAAAATATATGCATAGTGAAAACCAGATCGACAACAACAATAGCAATACGAATTTGCCCACTAAAAAATGATAATAGCAGTATGATTCGCTGGCTAGTAACGTTTACATTTGTAAGAAATTGGTGGAGTTGTTGAATTTGTAAGAAGTCACCAGATAGAGAAGCAGATGGAGTTGATGCATAGGAGAATCCAGTGCCAACAGGGGAATCTACAAATATTATGCTGGCTGCCTGAAAATTAATCCATGTTATGAGAGAAAGAAAGAGTCTTATTTCCAATAATTGTACGAAGCAGGGTCACCTTTGTCCATGAATGGGGATTCAAGACCAGTGTAGGTATGGTTCCATAGGACTCTTCTATTTTGAAATTTAATGGACCTACAATATATATTGAATAAATTAAATTGATCAAAATTCAATGATCTAAAATGCTTGATTGCAATTTCAATTTCAATTTCTTTCTCTTTTCATATTTTCCATCAAATCGATGAAATCTTAAATAGCATAATAATGGATGGGGAAACTAAAACGCTTACCGATTTCAAAAGCAAGAGCTGAGAGGGAAGAGCAGCCAGGGCCACCAGTTAGCCAAAGCATGAGAGGGTCTTCTTTAGCATTGCCTTGAGACTTAACAAAGTAGTAGAAGAGCTGCACATCTTCTGATTTACCCACACCAATGTATCTGAGAATGCCATTTTTAATCAGATTTGCATGTAACTAACTATTTAATTAACTAAATGTGGCAAATGTAGATTTGTTACTAATTAACGTAAGGTTAACTTTAACTAAAGATATGAACATTAAATTAAGGATTAAAAAACAAAAAAAAGTCACCCAGTTTCAAGTTCAAAAGGGAGCGGTCCCTCAAACCCAGGAAGAAACTTAACCGCCGAGGCCGAGCGAGAAACTGCAAGCTGTGGCGAAACCTGTAATAATGAGAGAAGAAAAAGAATAACACATGGATTAGACTTAGACATGTAGCCGTTTCTCTATGATGGGTGTGATTTACTTGAAGCAGTGATGGATCAACTGTGGTAGCTAAAATACCTGCCCACTTTTTCTATTACAGAATCTTATGTTTTTAAATGGCATGTCATGTGATGCCGTGCTGTTATCAGCTGCCCACCTTTTTTCTTTTTGGTCAAATCGGCTACCCGCCCTTGGAAACAAAGGCTTCCATTTATTTAGGGTAACAAATGTCTTATAAATTATAATATTTTTTTTAAAAGTATAAATTATAATATTTTTTCAGAATTAACAAAATATTATATTTTCCTTAAAACATTAATTAGAAGTGAGAATCTATTCCTGATTTCCATTTTTTTATATATTAATTATTTAATATATGCATTTCAAGTGAATATATACATATATACATATGAAATTCAATTTAAATCTGATCAAATTTAAATTAAATTTAATATAATATTTGAGTTTTACTCAATACGATTAATATATTTACATGAAAATTATGATTAAATTAAAATAAATTCGAGATATTAAGTAATTGATTCAATTATTTAAATTTTTAAATGATTCATAAATTATTAAATTATATCTATCGAACAACTTTTCTAAAAGAAAAGAAAAATCATCAATTCATTATCTAATAATGGTGTTCATCTTGCCCCTTATTTTAATATTAGTTATCTAATTTGCATACCTTAGTTTTTGTATAAAGATAGTATTCAGACCACTTTGCCTCTGCCTTTTTATCATAGAGTCTAAGCCAAGGAGACTTCTTCATGATTTAATACACGCACAAATATTCTTGCCGCTAACTCAAACCATTTGGAAGTTCATTTCTTATTGTGAATGATGCTTCTACATATTGTGAATAATGTTTCTACATGTTGACAGATAGTATGCTCATTGATTGCTCTCCTCATCAATGAAATTTTAAACTTTGACAAGGTTATTATAAATAATGCATCATTTGATTCACAAAATAGAAAATTAAAAATGGTGAACACGGCAGAAATTCTTTAAAGGAAAATTGTGATTTGAGAAAATGAGACATGATTTTATTATATTTTAACTTTATATCTTATTATTATATAGATAATTTTTTATATCTCAATAATACTTTTTTGTGTTTAAATTAATCTTCAAATTTTTACTTGAACTTTTATAGGTTTTTATAGATTGCTAAAGAAATAAATCATAATACTATATGTGAGGATGACAGAATTAGAAGTCTTTTTTAAAAAGAAAGAGAATAATTTTCATTCATAAAATATTAAATATAAGATTATCAATTAATATAAAAAAATTCAAGTATATAATCCATAACAAATCATATTGGCATTAAGCATGTTTGATTTAACTTGAAAAGTAATGATCTTTTTTTCTAGAAAGACAACCATGTTAACATAATATTATAAATTAATTTCATAAAAGGATGATAATGATCTTCATATAAGAGGAATGTACACTTTTATGAAGAAAGAATTAAAAACTTCCATCAGAGTTAAAAAAAAATATATCAAACTATAGGAATATGTAAAAATAAATATTTTATATTTATTAAAATGAAAAATAGATGAAGTAATAAAAAAAATTAATGAAATCGTGAACTATCATCAGCCTCAAAAGATGAGTAAATAAAAAGGAATTTTTAGAAAAATGAAAGAATACACACACACATATATATACACACACATACATGATGCATGATGCACTAACTCATCTTTGTTAGTTTTAATTGTTGATGGCACTCCTATGCCTTTAGCAAGTGTTGGTACAATTGACATACCTTGTGTCTCGCTTCCTGATCTATATCACATTCATGATCTTGCCTTGAATCTTGCTTCTGTTGGTAAATTATGTGATTTAGGATACTTAGTTTGTCTTTTTCTGATTGTTATGTATAGGATCCACAATCCCAAAAGCTAATTGGGACCAATCATAGGAAAGAGGGACTATGTTTTGGATCATCTCAAAGTACCAACTATTGCAGCATTGGCTTGTCGTGTTAATTTATCACCTTTTTCATTTGAATAGTTCATTTCTAGTTTTTATTTATGTCATTCTCACCTTGGTCATGTTTCTGCATCTCGCTTACAGTTTTTGGCTTTTATAAGATCATTTGGAAATTTGAAAATGTATGAAATTTTTTATTGTAATGATTATAAACTAGCTAAATTTTCAGCTTTGCCTTTTGATAAAAGTGTTTCTCGTTCTCATACTCCTTTTGATCTTATTCATTTTGATGTTTGGGGACCCTTTCCTCTAGCAACAAAAGGTGGGTTGCAATATAATATTTTGTTTGTTAATGATTATACTCATTATTTTTGGGTTCATATTATAAAATGTCGCTCTGATTTTCTCAATATTTTTAAAGCCTTGCTAGCTATGATTAAAACTCAACATTTTGTTATCATAAAGTGCTTTAAATGTGATTTAAGAGAGGATTATTAGATTCATTTGCATCTGATGGGACGATCCATCAAACATCTTATACAATACTCCTTAGTAAAATGATGTTATTGAAAGAAACATAGACATCTTATTGAGACTACCAAATCTTTATTATTGTTTGCATGTTGATACATTCGAGCAAGGTAAGTCTAATAAGGATTCATTACAACTTCAAAGTCCAATTATAAGAGGAGGGCTAAAGAAGTTTAAAGATGCACTTAGATCTTTTATATAATGAAAAATATGGAAAGAATTAGGCCAAACAGACCCAATGATTGCTTGAAGCTCAAATGCATAAAGATGGAAGCTTCAACTCTTCAAATGAAGTACTTAATTTAATCCAATGGAGCCTAATTGATGGAGAGGACCAAAGCCTAATACCATTCTTCCATAACATGGAATTGAGCCCTAAATGTGAAGACAAGCCTAAATATTAAAAACCCATATCATATTTGCTTAATTGGCAATAGTTGGGATTGTCTTCCTATTGCCATAAGGAATTCTCCTCATTGCCTGATCATCATGTTGCTTTTAGTTAGGATTCTTTAGTTAGTTATTTATTTGCGTAAGAAATCTTGAAATAAGGTGTTTTAATGCTTGAAATTAATTAGGCCAGATCATGACAACTAATAGGATTACTTAGGCAAGATCATGGCAACCAATAAGATCATTTGTTTTTAGTCTTTATGTGAGAGTGAGATTAGTTATCCTAATAGGTTTAGGAGTTGTAAATTTGGTCAGAACATGTAAGGTTGAATTAGAGAGATTTTTTAGGGTTTTCTTAACATTTGTAAAGGGTATTTAAGCCCCTATTTGGTTATTAATAAGAGAACAAATGATTTTTGCTAAACTTTATGAGATTCATTCTCTTTTTAAGTTCTTAAATGGACTAGGTGAGATTGTTAAGTGAACTTGATAATTTCACAAAATTAGTTTAATTTAGGCGTTGAATTACTTGGTTAATTTAGGATTGAGATTAACACAACTTAAATCACATATTCCAAGTTGCTAGAAATTTTCTAGAAATGTATTTTAGATTTAAGGATTTATCTTCTTCTTAATCATTGAATTATACTTGGGATTTGTGTTCATCAAATGAGTAAGAAACTAATTCCAACTCGTTTGTATTCCAAATGAATTTTGTGGGAACATAATTTTGACTACATCTTATTTGATAAATAGAATTCCAACTTCACATAATTTTGGTTTGTCTCCCTTTAAGAAGTTGTATGGTCATGCTCCTGATTATTCTTCTTTATGTGTCTTTGGTTCTACCTATTTTTTCCTTCGATCTCACACTGAACATAGTAAGTTATCTTTGTGATCCATTATTTGTATTTTTCTAAGTTGTGGTGCAACTAAAAAGGGACATCATTTTTTTTCATAAGTTATATGTTTCTCATCATATTTTATTTATTGAGCATATACATTTTTTTTTCTATTCCTGCTTCTTTTCATAACATGACTCAGGTTGATCTTATTCATATTGATCCTTTCACTAATAAAGCTTATGTTTACACCAGCTGATAATTCAACAAATACCATTACTTTAGCTATTAATACACTAGTCACTACTTCTCCTCCTATTATAGACCAACCATCTCATGAGCATATGGTTCCTACTTTGCCATGTTTCCCTGTATGAAATCATAAGCAAATTCAACATTTTGTTTTTGTTTACGCTTATTATTCTTCTTCCTTTGTCTTTTTCTTAACTTCAGTTCACAATCTTTTTGAGCCTTTGTCCTATAAAAACGTCATACTTAATCTCCTATGGCTATGTGTTGTGGTTGACGAACTTGTGTTTTACATCAAACACACTTAGGATTTAACACCTTTACCTCTAAGTAAATGTGCAATCGGTTCTCGTTAGGTTTATAAAATCAAAACCAAGTCTGACAGATCTATTGAGAGTTATAGAACTATACTAGTTGCTAAGGGTTATTCACAAGAGTATAGTATGGATTACTAGGAGACTTATGCTCCTATTGCAAAAATGATTGCAATTCACACTCTTATTGCAATTGCCTCTGTTCACCACTAGGATATATTTCAAATGGATATAAAAAATTCTTTTTTGAATGAGGATCTTCAAGAAGAAGTCTATATGATTCCTCTTTTAGGTGTTCCTCATCAACCTAGTAAGTTTTGTAAACTCAAAAAAGCACTATAAGGTCTTAAACTGGTTTATTGAGCTTGGCATTAGAAGTTTTCTACCATCATTACCTCACTTGGTTTTCATCCTAATCATCATGATTCAACCTTGTTTCTTAAATATATCTCTCAGGGTCATATTTTGCTCTCTTTGTATGTTGATGACGTGATTATTATTATAGATAATGCTGTTAGGATTGTAGAATTGAAGACAGAGTTTGCTCGTTGATTTGCAATGAAGGATTGAGGTCCATTATGTTATTTTTTGGGTATTAAAGTTGTTTCTTCTCCACATGGTTTTCTTCTATCTCAATATATATATATATATATATGATATTATCAAGTGTGTTTGTCTAACTGATAATAAGACTATTAATATAGCTATTAAGCTCAATGCTAGATTTTGTGCTTCTGATGACTCTTTTTTGTTTGATCTTAGTTTATATTGTATTATTATTAGCAGTTTAGTTTTATCTTACTATCACTCGTCATGATATTGCATATGTTATGCATATTGTTAGCCAATTTGTTACTTCGCCAACCACAATTCACTGGGCTATTGTTCTTTATATTTTAAGGTATCTTTGAGGTACTTAGTTTCAAAATCTCTTACTTTCATTTACCTTATCCTTAGAGCTACAAGCTTATTTTGATGCTGATTAGGCTAGTGATGCTACGAATCGAAACTACACTACTAGTTTTTATATCTTTCTTGGTGATTTATTTTTTGGAAGAGCAAGAAGTAAGATATTGTCTCTAGGTCTTCTACCGAGGCTCAATATTGTGTCATGGCTTCGACTACTTGAGAGATAGTATGGTTGTGTCAGTCGCTTATAGATATGGGTATTTCACTTTCTTGTCCTACTCCTTTATATTATGACAATGAGAATGTTATTTAGACTGCATGCAATCCTGTGTTCCATAAGTGAACCAAACATACTGAGACTGATTGTCATGTCATTCATCATCATTATCAACATGGCACTTTCGTGTTACCTTTTGTTTATTCTTCTATGCAACTTGCTGACTTGTTTACCAAGTCTCATTCAACTTCGTATTTTCGTTTTTTATCAGCAAATGCTCAATGTTCACTACTGTAGCATTGTGAATTTGAGAGGAAATGTTAAATTGCTATTAAGGGTATAATAGTCTTTTTTATTTTATTGTATGTGTATATTTACTCCCTTTAATAAGAAAAAAAACCTAGCTTCCTTTTGAATTATCCACTATTTATTATCAGAGACATCTAAATATGCTAAAAGTTTTTAAAAAATGGGACAATAAAAATTATCAAGTTATTACTTGGTTTCATAATATGTGTATCCCATTTATTGAATTTTCATTTGAGTGTCTTGAGACCTCAAAAGAAATTGAGATTTAATTGCTAAAAGTATTACACTACCAATGTCATCCATCAATTTCAATTTAACTACACACATGTCTCAAAAATCAAGCAGTCAAATAATAATTGTTTCAATTTGAGATGACTGCTTTATGGAACTGATTATTATTGTTAGAATCAAAATGGTATGACCTCGTGATGTTGTACTATATGAAAAAAAAAAAAGAGGTGAATTTCAAGTTTAATAGTTTATTATGGTCTTAAATAAAGACTTTGAGTCACTTAGATCCCCTATGTTGCAAACGTATTTTTCTCAATTTTGATACAATTTCATAAAGTTATGTGTTAAAGAAACTCTACTTGCTACTTTGAAGTTTAGTCAATCTGTATCATCCACTGACATTGTTCTAGCTACTTGTGCATTTTTCCATCACAACGAAAAGTAGTTTGCAAGTATTAACATAAACTAGGGCATGTTATCGCTAGATGTTTCAAGTTGCAATCCAAGCAAGGAACAAAAGGGATAATCAAACCAGGTCTAAATTTGGTAAGAATTCCATTTATAACACAACTGCTTCTACCATCGAGACTTTGTCTTTTAATGACTCATCTACTTTAAATGAGCTTCTTAATCAAGTAGAACTTAATATTTTAAAATAAGTCCTAGTTTAAACTATTGTTGGTACCTCCATTTTCTTCCACTTTATCTGTCACTCTAGATACATTTTTATATTGGTTTTTTGTTATACCTAGTTTATTGTAATCATATGACTACTGGTTTTGATCTTTCTAAAACTAAAAATATTATCTTATTCCCTAGTATTCATACTATTGATAACTCATGTTTGCTTGTTAGTTACATCGGTGGTATTGATACTTCCACTCTACCTATACCTAATGTCTTGCTTCTTTCAAAACGTTCACTAAATCTTCTTTCTGCTAGACAATTATGTAATCTTAATCTTTATATATACTTTTCTCATTGTAGTTATTATGTGCAAGATCCACAGACAAGACAGATCCTTAGGACTGATCGTAAAATTTATTATCTATTTGAACAATCATCTCTTCAACTCTCTTTAAAAATTACATCTAATACCTCATAATGCATTCAAGTGTACAACTTTTGTGTCTTCTTCTACGAGTATTCCCGTCATAGTCATGTTTTCTTATCTAAATTAAATTCTTTATATTCTAGTAGTTTTTTTGGAAGTATTAAACATGAAAATTTTGAATGTGCTTTTGTGAACTTGGAAAAAAAAAAAATTCACATATTAATAATAACAATTTTATTTATTTTGCTATTTTTGATCTTGTGCCCACTGATATTTAGGGATCTTCTCCTATACTTGTAGTACTTATAGGGGAGGTTTTTTTTATGATATTTATTGATGATTATTCTCAATTTAATTGGATATATTTATATTTGCACATAGCTACATAATTAACTAAATGTAGCAAATGTAGTTTTGTTATATAAGTAGGATAATTTTGAAGTTTGATTAAATCTAAACACATTATATGGTATGATTAAAATAAAAAAATTTAGTATTTATTTTTATCAAATAATTAGTTAATTAGTTGAATAATTAAAATGAGCACACTAATAGTAATTATTATTATTATTACTATTATTATTATTATTATACATTTAGAGGTGGCAAATAGATCAAGTCATTGGGTCGGGCCACTTTCAGGTTGAGACATTCAGGTTGGATCGACTTCAGGCCGCTAGGGTTTCTAGTAGATTCAGGTCACCTATTAGATTTGCATGTAGAAAATATTTTGAGTCGATTCATTTCTTATTCAATTTTTAAATGTTCATTTTGATTTTTTATTATTTATGCAATATTTTCTCGTAATTTATTAAGAGAAAAATAATAATTTTCTCTTAAAAAATTATTTTTAGCTAGATAGATTTTATATAAAATAGAACCTTATTAAGAAATTTTATTTTTATTTAATGCTTAATATATTAATTATAATTTTTTTAAAGTAAATGTCTATATATAATGAAAACAAACAATTAAATTATGATTATATATAGTTATATTCTAGTCATATATCATAATTTAGACTAATTTACAAACAAACATATAATGTCTGAAGATAGCAAATCAATCGTTACAGAAAATGTTGTATATTATGATAAAAATTTAGGTAATAATATTAATTTTATCCTAATTTATGTTTTTATCATGACAAAAATAAAATTTAATACAATTACTATAAAAAAAATTACTAAATTTGTGATAATTTTTTTATGAATAGTAAATTTGTGATAATTTTTTTATGTATTAAATCATTTAAGAAATTATGATAAAACTTTAGCTTAATAACTCAAGAAATCCAAACCTTTATGTGATTTCTATTTGTATCCAATCTTTAAATTGAATCAATTATACTCTAATATGATAAATTGATTTTAATTATACTTTAAGTCAAAATCAAAATTTCGTAAACTATATATTTAGACTTAATTAAATTTTATATTTTTTCAATCAATTAATCAAACCCTAAATTAAGTTTGGAGCTTATTCATATACTACATTTATTTTTATACAATTTAATTTATTTTTCCTTAATTAATTTTATTTTGTATTTCTATATAATGAATTTTAATTTTATATCTAAATTTTAAATTAAGAATTTTAAAATTCAAATTTATAATTGATAAAATTTCTCAATCTCTCATTTAAAAAAAATTCTCACAATCTTTTTAAAAATTAATTTGTGTATTTTAAATTATAATTTTAAACAATTTAAAATAAAAATTTCTGAAAAATGTTTAAAAAAACAATTACATGAGCTTAATTAATTTATTTAATTTAATCTCATTTTTATTAATTAAATTTATTATGTACTTTTATATAATGAATTTCAATTTTATATTTAAATTTTAAAAATAAAAAATTTTAAAATTTAAATTTATAATTCATAAAATCTTTCAATCTCTCATTAAAAAAATTTCTATCAATCTCTTCTTAAAAAAATTAATTTTATATTTAAATAATAAATTATTTAAAATATCTAAAATAAAAACTTTAAAAAAATTTTAAAAATTAATTATATGAACTTAATTATGATGATACTTTTATTTTGTATTCAATTTGATCATCTTTTTTGCTTAATCAAATTGTTATATACTTTATATGAAGAATTTTAATTCTATATCAAAATTTATAAATTTTTATTTAAATTTATAATTCATAAAATATTTCAATATCTCATTTAAAATTTTTTTTCTCAATCTCTCCTTAAAAATTTAATTTTAATATTTTAAATAATAAATTATTTAAATCAGTTAAAAAAATGTTAAGAAATATTTTAAAAATTAATTACGTAAGGTTAATTGAGATAACTTTTTTATTGAATTCAATCTCTTTCTACTTAATTAAATTTATTATATACTTTTATATGACAATTTTACATTTAAATTTAAAAATTTAAAAATTTATAAGATATAATTTATAAATCTATCAATCTCTCATTTAAAAAAAAAATTTCAATCTCCCCTTAAAAAATTAATTTATAAATTTCAAATAATAAATTATTTAACTCACGTAAAATAAAAACTTCTAAAAAATATTTAAAAAATCAATTCTATGATATGAACTAGGATAATCAATCCTAGGTTTAGAACCTCTTTTGATCTTGACAAAGTAAATTGATCATCACTAATATTTCAAATAAGTGTTGTTGTTGCAGAATTGAATCAATCTCTCAAGAAGAAATGAAGAAGCTGATAAATT
>CATIWR010051081.1:0-11767 GCA_949677035.1 Omphalea diandra | reverse complement strand
TTTATTAAACAAACAATATATATAGTTATATAAAATATATATATATATATATATATATATATATATATATATATATATATATATATATATATATATATTGATTATTACTTTATAGCCTAAAATATTTTAATATTCATTTATTATTTGAATACAAATAAAGGAAACAATAATTCACATATATGATTTCAAATAACGTTTTAAAATTAATAAGTAAATAATCAATTTCACTACAGTTTAAATATTTTTCATTTTTTTCCTTTTTAATTTCTATATTTTTATTATTTTACCTTTTCTTTTTTAATCATTTATTCCATTTTCAGCTATTAGCTCCTTTTCTAATTTTAAATATGCTTTTTCGAAACTCTTTACATTTTTTAATTAACACTTACCTTCATATTTTTAAATCTTTCTAATTAAATAGTTTGACAATAAAATTTATAAAATCACTAATCGTTTATTTGTCATACAATTAAATGTGATTAATGACAGTCTTCTTACATATATATAACCTTGAAAATTGCTATGAAAAAACCTTTGGCAGTTAGCAATAAAAATGCTCAAAAAATACAATATAAGAATTATCTTGTGGCATAAATAAGTTCTTTTTGGAAGAACAAAAATGAAATAGTTTTATACTGTTCATTGTAACAGCAATCAGATACATCTACGCAGCAAAAACTTTAATTTGTTCATTTAATTCTAGCAGAATTCGTGATTGGCATTGTTACTGAAAAAATCTGATTTTAAAACAAAAAATGCAGTAAATTATTTCTCATATCTAACTATAGATTTTTTAAATATAAGTTTTATAACTAAAAAATTGCTATTGATAAAAAGCTTTAAAGATAAATTTTTTTCAAAATCACATCTTTTGCTTATATTATGCCCTAATCAATTAGGATAGAGAATCCCTCGTATTTTTTTGTTCCAAAACCAGATTTTTTTAAGCACGTATTGGCTGAGCGAAAAGGTTAAAAAAGAGCATCTTAATCGCTGGCCAGAGCAGAAGCTATGCTTTGGACAGAACAGCAAAGAAGCACGAGATTAACTCTACTTATTAAAGCATTCTGAACTGAATATCCTAATCCTGTTACCACATCTGTATAAAGAACCCAATTAAGGCTCCAACCTCTGTCTATTAGGTATGAAATAACATAATCTGAAGTACATGGACAAAATTCCAGAGACCACATACAAAATATCAGGTGACTTATTACTTCTGCAAGTGAATGCAACGATATGTCAAGTTACAAAACCTGTTTTGGACCCATAGAGAGATGCTGCTTCCTACATTTCCACATTGTCCCAGTCAATGTCTTTTGGACCCATAGAGAGATGCTGCTTCCTATATTTCCACATTATCCCAGTCAATTGATCTGTCTTCAAAGCCATAATCTGAATAGTCAAGTCTGCTTTTACCCAATCTGGCCATCAGGGCAAGACCTAAATAAAACATATTAACGAATGAGTTAAGAAAAGAGATAATCCAATGAAGAAATAAAATAAATAAAACCAGTGCTAAATTGCTGCATGTCAGCGGAGCATTTGGAACATGAATGGTTGCATTGTTAGCTGCTGCTTCACCTAATGATATCCAAAGATATTCATCCCATGCCTTCTTTCTAGAACTGATTAAGATACCAAGCGATGGGATATCCATTTTTGCAATCCATGTGATCAGGTTATTGATTTAGCGTAAATACATAATAAAAAAGGTATGCAGTAATTTAAGATCATGCAAAGAAATATGATCAGACGAATTCTACAAGCATTTAAGGTCATGCAGGCCCATATAATACATGGTGCTTCAAATTTGTACCTTCCACCATCTTGTAGAGAGCTGACCACCAGCCATCTCTGGAAATTTGGTATTGATTTAATGATTCTTCTATTACTTTATCATGCTTCCCATCCAATACTCCCTGCAAAGTTACTACTGCATTCTTTGTTTTCTTGAGGATACTGGTTTCATCCTCAATTTCCAATCGCTGAAGATCATTCTGAGATGAAGTTAGGCTAACAGCAAGAGCAAACTGCGCAGCAGCAGCCCAGCGAGAAGACGCCAGCCATTTTCTCTGCCTGTCTAACTGTTTGTTCTCTTGTCTTCCAAATCTCTCTGCTTCCCCTCCTAATACTAAACTGTGCAAGTACTGAGCATTTGCAGCCCCTGTACTCAGAACCATTTTGTAGAAAGCACTATCTTCATTGGACAACAGTTCCTCTGGCGTATTAAATTCCAAAACCTGATAAAAAGAAATATGGCACATTGAAAAAGACAATAAATGTATAGAGATCAAATATCAAAATTTTCAATCAGTTAAGAAACTTTATCAGTGGTGCCAGAGCACAATCTGCCCTGCAGATATTTGCAGGGGAGAGAGAGAGAGTTCAATTGGTCCATGTGCAAATGTTTACTAAATATCAGGAGAGCTTAATTTATAGCATCTTCCTGCCATTTGGTAAAATGCATAAAAATTTATCATAGGCTGGCCAGCAATCTTCAAGGGGCGGTTATTGTTGAAGATTGCAGGTGAACAGTTCTCACCAATGGTTCTCATTGGAAACTTTTTGAAGAGACATTTTTCGAAGAATATTTTGACTTGGTATCATTTCATGACTTTTGACAAGCAAGGGAATCATTCCTAACTGGGTGTAGTTGGCAGTATTTGTGGTGACAGAATAGTGGCAATCAATCATCAATTATTGGCATTAGTGGCAGACAACAGTTGTTCAAGACTGACAGCGACCACTAGAGACTAATGTTGGTACCATTTTATGGTTAACTCTAAGGTCGACTAGTGCTAAAAGGCTCAAAGTTTTTTGGCAAAACGTAATGGAATTTGCAATGATCATTTTCAGAAAATTAAGATGTTAATTGACCAGGAAACCATTCCCTGTTGAATTATTTACCTATATTGCATACAGGAAATGCAGAAAATATTTCCATACAAATTACTTCTAAATAAACCAGAGAAGCCTAAAAATAAAGCTTCAATTGGAGGCATACCTTGCCAGAATCAAGCAGAAGGATCCGATCACTATCTATGATTGTATTAAGTCTGTGAGCAATGATCAGCATCGTACATGATCTGAATTCTTCTCGAATGGTCTTCTGAATAAGAGCATCAGTTCTTACATCAACAGCAGCAGTAGCTTCATCAAGAACAAGTATCTTTGATCTCCGCAACAAAGCTCGAGCAAGACTTAAGAGTTGTCTCTGTCCAACACTAAAATTCTCCCCAGCTTCTGAAACCTTCACAAATTGTGGGAAAAAAGTAGTTCAAAGTTTTAAAAAATATATATATAATCTTAAACAAATTCAAAACAAGTCACCATAGATCAGCGGAATACCAACACCCAGAATAGCAAAGCATGATATGTAATGGTTTAAGGTATGTATCAGAGAATGAAATATGAAACGTGAATCATTTTATTACACTAAATCATGGCATGTGTCCCTTGTTCTAAAGCTCCATCTAAATCAAAACTAAATTATTTTAAAATTTTCAACTTTGGCGCGTGGATGTGTCCTAAAAAAAAAAACACACTATTCCAAATTTTCTTTCTACAGACTACCTGTGAAAAAATGACTTTAATTTCAGAGCAAGTAATTCACCTTTTTCCATTCCTTTGTAAAAGCAGGAAGAAGAGAGACTAATACATTCAACAAATGACCTTAGCAAGAATAGGAAACTGATAGATCTCATAAAGGACTCTAATTCAGTTATGGTTTGAAGCTGATGTTATTTAAACAAGTCTCTTGTTTAATAAACCTAAACCATTATTTAAACAAGTATCCTGTGTAAAAAACCTAAACCTATCACCTTAGACTTCAAGAAGAGACAGATAATGACCATAGAATAGAGAAAAATGTCCAGATAATTGGAAACTGAAAAAAAAAAAAAAAAAAAAAAAAAAAGAGTTTCCTTGGGAATCTATCTTGAATTGGGATCACTTGGCTCAATTTCATCTCAGCTTTGAATAGTCTGCAACACATTGCACTCAACCGCACATTAGAGAGTGAAAAAGAGAGAATTAAGCAAAGGCTTTCAAACTGTTCAACTCATATTTGAACAGATTGAAATAAATGTCTTTATATTGTATATATTATGTATGTACAAGCTTGTCAATATGTTAAAAAAATTGTAGAGCTATTGTGAGTTATTTTAGGAATACAATTATGCACAAAATCATGATCCTACAACCATTCTATTCTAATTGCTAATTAAATGCTTGACTTCCAAATCACGAATAAATGTCGATTGCCTTGATTGACTTCCTTTCCTTTAACACTCTTCCTCAAGTTGGAGTGTGAATGTCAATGATACTCAACTTGCTGAGATGTGTATGAAAAGTTAGTGATCGCAACGGCTTTGTGAATATATCTGCTATCTGATTTCCAGCCTGCACATAAGTCATCTTGATCTCTCTTTTCTGGATTCTTTCACAAATAGTATGACAATCCAATTCAACGTGCTTTATTTGCTCATGGTACACCGGGTTTGCAGCAATGTGTAAGGCCATTTGATTGTCACAAAACAACTTTGTTGGATCAGTATATGATATGTGTAAATCTTTTAATAAATACCTCAACCAAAAAAGTTCGCAAGCGACTGCCTCCATGGATCGATACTCTCTTTCTGCTGATGACCTTGAAACCGTTGTTTGCTTCTTACTCTTCCATGACACAAGAGACTTACCAAGGAAGATGCAATAACCTGTTACAAACCATCGGGTAATTGGGCATCTTGCCCAGTCAGCATTGCAATATCCAATCAAGTGAAGTGGACTATTTGATGAGAATAATAATCCTTGCCCTGGAGCTGCCTTTAGGTATTGAAGGAGTCAATAAGCAGCCTTAAGGTGATGTATCTTGGGTTCCTGCATGAATTGACTGAGTATGTTCACAGAATATGTGATTTCAGGCCTGTTAATTGTGGGATAAAGCAACTTCCCTATTAGCCTGCAATAACGGGTGGTATCCTTAAGAGTTTCACTCCCTGTTTCCATTAGTACTAAGTTAGGTTCCACGGGAACAGCTGCTGGTTTTGCTCCAAGTAACCCAATTTCTTCCAATATGTCCAATTTTTACTTCCTTTGACAAATTGTAATTCCTAACTTAGAACGAGCAACTTTGATACCTAAAAAGTATTTGAGTGGTCCAAGGTTTTTAATCTTGAAACAACTATTAAGAAAATTCTTGAGATCACTGATAGCCTTCTCATTGTTCCCTATTATAACCATGTCATCAACATAGAGTAGCACAAGGGTAATAGAATCCCCACGGACCTGTGTAAATAGTGAGTAATCGACCTTTAAACATTGAAACTCAATTTCTTGAATTGCACAAGAGAAGCATTGGAACCAATTGCGAGATGCTTGCTTAAGGCCACAAAGTGACTTATGGAGTAGACAAACTATGTTCTCCCCCCTATTGACGTAACCCAGAGGAGGTAGCATGTATACTTCCTCAACTAAGTCACCGTGGAGAAACACATTCTGCCCATCCATCCGGTGTAAAAGCCAGTGTCTTACTGCAACAATTGCCAATAAGCACCGAACAATAATTAATTTGGCAACTGGAGCAAAGGTATTTTTATAATTGATGCCTTTGCGTTGAGTGAACACTTTAGTGACAAGTCGGGCTCTATGGCGTTCGATTGTACCATTAGCATGATACTTGATCTAAAGACCCATTTGCAGCCGATGATACATTCGCTAGGATGTAGGGGAACCATAGACCAAGTGTTATTGTCCTCAAGGGCCTTAATCTCATAATTCATAGCTACAACCCACTGACGATCATGACAAGCATATTCATAAGTTGTCGGCTCAACCAGCCATGATATATTATGCACAAAGGAGCGGTATTTATTAGACAACCTAGAGTAAGAGACATACCGTTGCAATGGAGATCGTGTAACAGATGACGACTAAGAGGAGACATCATGGCCTAGGATAGCAGCATGATGGGTTTTGAAATCTTGGAGATGGTTGGTGAGTGCGAGAGGAACGACGATGGTCAGGGAGGGCATCAAGCATTGGGTCTGGCGGCAAGGTTGGAGAGAGATGGAGGTCCGATGGAACTGAAGGGTGATATAGACTAGATGATGGAGAAGAAAGAGCTGTCAAAGGGTGATGTTCTACTGGGGGCACCGACGTGGTTATGACATCGGTGGTTTTAGAGCGATGTGAGTAGACCTTTAGTGGAGTTGGATTAGAATTTGGTGAAGGAGAAGGGTTGATAAGTGAAGATGTGTGAAGGATCAGGTATTGTATTTGTCGAAGAGATAGTTTGAATATGATTATGTGATAAGCGAATAGGATTGGGCTCTAGAGGCCACATGGAAGAGGTAAGACTGAATTATTATCTTGATTTTTTGGTGGAAGGTTATGTAAAGAAAATATATTTTCATGAAAAATGACATCCCGGAAAGTAAAGAACTTTCTTTCAAGATCATAAACCCGGTAACCCTCTTGCCCAAGAGGATATCCAATGAAAATGCAACAACATGCATGAGAATCAAATTTATTGTCAGGTGTGAGATTGGTAACATAACACAAGCAACCAAAAATCCGGAGATTGGAATAAATTGGTGGAGATTTGTGTAAAAGTTCAAAAGGAGATTTATGAGAGAGTAGAGGTGTGGGTAGGTGATTAATAAGATAACATGCTGTTTGGACACTTCCCCCAAAAAACATAATGGTAAATTGGCTTGAAATTGTAAGGCACGGGCAACGTTTAAAAGATGACGATGTTTACGCTCGACTACCCCATTTTGTTGGGGAGTATGAACACGTGTGTTGAAAAATGATGCCACATCTATCAAGAAAAGAACGAATTGATGTGAATTCACCCCTATTATCAGCACATAAAATTTTATTGTCTTGGTGAAATTGAATCTTGACCCAAGAGAAAAAAGATCGTGTGGATTTAAAACTCATAAGATGTACCTAAGTGAAGCGAGTAAAATCATCAACTATGGTTAAGAAATAACGAGCACAAGAATGTGTGTGAATTTTGTATGGTCCCCAAATCTCAATGAATCATATCAAATGGTGCAACTGTTTTTGTTGAATTTAAAATGACAGACAAACGAGTTTGTTTTGCTGAGAGACAATCTCACAAACATGTTTAGAATTAAAGATAATTTTTGGAAAAGATTGAGATAAGTAGTGAAGAGGAGCTGTAGATGGATGTCCGAGACGTTGATGCCAAAGTTCGTAAGTGTGGGTTATGTGATTGACAAGACGAGGATTTTGGGTTGGTGTGAGGTAGTAGAGACCATTAAAATGCTTGCCCAGGCCAATCGTCCTCGTATCCATTGTCCTGCACGACACAAAAGTCCGGGTAAAATACTACTATACAGTTCAAAGACCGCGTCAATTTACTCACAAATATTTAGGCACATGAAGAATTCCATCAAGAGACAAAAAAGGAGATAATTGAATAGAGCCAACATTTTCAATGACAGCTTTTTCGCCATTTGGTAGTTCAACAAAGTCATGAGATGCCTTATTTTCATCGAGTAGGTGAAAGGTGTGATACGTGATCTGTTGCTCCACTTTCCACAATCCAATATAATGTTGAATGTGCATCATGTTCTATATTATTGCAGTTGTGTGTTCTCATTAGTTGTTTCCTTCACCTCAATGTCGTAGGCTATTGCTTTCTTATTTCTTGGCTTTACATTTTTATCATTCCATTTATGACCCACTGGAAACCCAATTAAATAATAGCAATGATCCACAGAGTGTCCTCCTTGGTCACAGTGAGTACATCGCAAGTCTTTGCGATAAGAAGAGGAAGATGATGAGGAACCCGTCGTTTGTTGTGGTGGTGTGCGTGCGATCTGCATAGCGTGAGATGCCGATAAGATCTCTTGACAAATTGCAACCTCCACTTACCTCTCTTGTTGAAGGATTAGGTCATGAGCCTTTCATGTATCTAGAAGAGGACTCATCATCAAGATTGATCCACGAACCTAGGAATAAGATTCGTTAAGTCCCATTAGAAACTGCATCACCTTCTCCTTATCCTTCTCCTTCTCCTCTCTAACAATAATCTTCTTCAACATGTCGCATGAACATGTGATGGGTTCCTGATAAGATCCCAAAGTCCCTTGAGTTTGGTGCAGTAAGCAAAGAAGGAGAGGGATCCTTAGCGACATTCTGCAATTTCTCGTCAAATTTGATAGATTCTTGATTCGTTTCCTTGGGAAAATCTATCATGGAGATCGCTCCAAACCACTACTGCTGTATCCGAGAAGATCACACTATGAGCTACGTCAGGCTGGATGGAATGGATGATCCAAGATATAACCAGATCATTGCAGCATTGCCACAACTGAAATCTTGCATCAGTTGCTGGCGGAGCTTTTACAGATTCATTGATGAGGCCAAGCTTATTTTTGCCGCTTAGGCTAAGACGCATTGCGTTATGCCATTCTCCATAATTGCGTCCATCCAGCAGTGTGTTAACTAGGACAAGGTCCGGTGTGTCTGAATGATGAAAGACTAGACGATCAGGTAATGTAATCCCCTTCTCCTCCGTACCTTGTGAAGCGGGTTTTTGCTGTGGATTTTCAACCGTGTCATCCATGTTGGTTGGTGTGATGATGTTTGGGTTATGTTTGTGGCAGAAGGTGTTGGGCTAGAGCCACCAGAATTGATGCTCTGATACCATGAACAGATTAAAATAAATGTTTGTATATTATATATAATATGTCTGTACAAGCTTGTCAATATATAGAAAAAACTGAAGAGCTATTGTGAGTTATTTTAGGAATACAATTATGCACAAAATCATAATCTTACAATCACTCTATTCTAATTGCTAATTAAATGCTTGACTTCCAAATCACAAATAAATGTTGATTGCCTTGATTGATTTCTTTTCCTTTAACGATATTAGGTAAGACAGAAAAGCTGTGAGGAGAGCACAGAGCTTATGAAGAGTAACTAATCTTCATCTAGAGTAATTTTAATTAGGTTCAGGAGGTCTATAAATAGACTTATAACAAGGGATACCCTTCCCTGTATTGGCAGATAAATTGGTGATGATAAAATTAGCCACTGCATGGAATTTTCATAAAATGAAATAATCCAGAAAATGAGAAATCTTAAAAAAGAAATTTCAGCACATACCTCAGCATCAAGACCTGAAGAATTCCTTCGGATAACATCCTTCAAGTGTGCCCTCTCTAAAGCCTCCCAAAGATCAGCATCATTGTGTTCATTGAAAGGATCAAGATTAAACCTCACAGTTCCTAGATAAAATAAAATATAAGTTAACTAAGTGCACTCTCATTGTAGTGATTTAAACCATGATCATGGGAAAAGGTGTACCTGAAAAAAGAATTGGTGATTGTGGTATAATACCAAGAACTTTGCGTAGATCCGCCAATCCAAATTTTGCAATATCACAACCATCAATCGAGATTCTTCCTCTTTCCAGTTCCACAATGCGGAATAATGCATTGAGCATGCTAGATTTGCCAGCACCTGTCCTTCCAACAATCCCAACCTTGTCACTTGGGGAAACTGCAAAGGACAGTCCATGTAGGACAGGTGGAAGTTCAGGCCTATAACGCAATACAACATCCTCAAACTTGACTGATCCTGAAGAAGGCCATCCAGGAGGGGGGCGGTTGGCCTCAATGATAGCTGGGGCTTCTGATGGCAACTCTATGTACGTGCCAACCCGCTCAACAGCATTTAAACTATTCTCAGCCGAACTTGCAACTCTGAGTACACCAGTCAGTAAGCTTGTAATATCTAAAGCATAACTGAGAAGCAGACCCATCGTAGATGCAAAAGCCTGCTGGTTCTCAGCCCTTCCATTCTGCATCACTGCAAAGGTTGCAGTAAGCCAAATCATAAGACCCCCCAATGTTTCTAGACGGATTGCAAGCCAGCGATTTGCACTCATGCTTGCAAGGGTGAATTTGATGTTGTTGTCCATTGATCTAGCATTGACATCAGCCATTCGGTCATAAGCTTTGTATGCACGAATAGTTGACAGACCATTCAGAGCTTCTGCAAATTGTGCGTATACAGGTGATCTACTTATAGAATCCAAGCGCTTTACTTCACGGGCTGTGCTCTATAAAACAAAGTAGTTCTTGAATCAAACCAAACTCTCCAAAACAAAGGACTGTCTATGAATACAAAGTGTTTATCTACCAAAAGGGCTCTGCAACTGTGCAACCTTATCATGTTTCCTGATTAATCCCTAATAAAGAAAGACACAAATACAGATTTTGGATGAATAATTGGATGCCCAAAACTATGAGCTCTCCCTCCTATATATAGATGAAATACAGTCAATCAAATCCCACAATTACAGCACTAATTTCTCCCAATCAAATCCCCTAATTACAACACTAATTTCTTCCTATTTACGACAGTAAAATTATCCCGCAAAAGTCAACCAAATCCGACAATTATAGCACTAATTCTTTCCTATTTACAACAGCAATAATATCATTTAATTGCTGATATTATGCCCCAATTACAGCCCCCAATTACATCAGAAAAATAATACATTTATAGTTGATATTATCCCTTAATTATATGAGATAAATATTCTACAAGATATCATTGACACCCCCCCTCAAATTGATGCTGGTGAGTTTAGTAGCATCAATTTGTTTACAAAAAATTGATGGTGAGCACGAGTGAGAGGTTTTGTGAGAATATCTGTAATTTAACGATCTGTAGAGATATGTGGAAGAGTAATAAAACCTTTGTCGAAAGCTTCACGAATCGAGTGACAATCCACCTCAATGTGCTTGGTCCGTTCATGAAATACAAGATTTGCCACAATCTGAATAGCACTGGTATTGTCGGCATGGTGAGGAGTAGGGCTAGATTGCGGATAACCTAATTCAGAGAGTAAGTCATGTAACCAAGTAATTTCTGAACAAGCAGAGAACATAGAATGATATTCAGTCTCAGTGGAGGATTTGGATACTCGTTCTTGTTTTTTACACTTCCAAGAAATTAAAGCATCACCCAAATATACACACCAACCTATAGTAGAACGTCGCGTATCTGGACATCCAGCCCAATCTGCATCACTATAAACAATGAGATGAAGAGATGTACAAGATTGAAAGAAGAGCCCACGAGTGAGAGTACTAAGAAGATAGTGGATAATGTGTTTAACCGCGACCATATGTAAATGACACGGTGAAACCATAAATTGACTTACTAAATTAACTACAAATGAGATATCTGGTCGACTAATAGTAAGATAAACAAGACTACCAACGAGTCGCCGATATAATGTTGGATCTTGGATGGGATCACCTTCATTTTTTCAATATTTGACATTAACTTCCATAGGTGTATCGACAAGAGTAGAATCTTGTAAGTCTGCTAAATGAATAATGTCACGAAGATACTTATGTTGGTTTACAAAGATTCCTTTGCTACTTCTGTGAATTTCAAGCCCCAAAATATAAATAAGAGATCCAAGATCTTTCATGTGAAATGACGCATGTAGAGAGGCTTTCAGTTGCTGAATCTCACCAATGTCAATGCCAGTGATAATAATATCATCCACATAGACAAGTAAGATAACAATACCTAGGAAAGTCTTTCGCAAGAATAAAGAGGGGTCATACTGGCTTTGCACAAAGGAAAGGTGAATAAGTGTTTGTTGAAATTTCTCAAACCAAGCACGAGGGGCTTGTTTGAGCCCATATAATGAACGTTTCAATTGACAAATATATGCAACATTAGAAGTCTTCAATCTCGGAGG
>CATIWR010051069.1:0-29104 GCA_949677035.1 Omphalea diandra | reverse complement strand
AATTTAACAGCACAATATATCACTACAACTATATCCTACAAAATAGCTATTGAAAAATAAAGACAAAATAAGAACACCAAAATTTAACGAGATTCGGCTAATTATACCTACGTCCTCGGACACTACCAAAATTATATTTCACTAAGAAAAAGACTACAAAGTGAAATATTACAAAAGAGGGAGAAATATTGAAAATTGTCTTAAGGATGAGTGGACAATTTTGGGATTATCAAACTAAAAGAATTAAAACTCTATTTATAACAAAACAACCTCACACATTTTTAATCTATTTCCGATGTGGGATAGTTTAAATGAGTCATTATTCAACACAAGCTTGATGATGGAAAATCCCTAACGATCAACCTCAGCTACATTAGATAGTTGCAACAATTCCTCAAGAATGAACAATGGAAGTTGATTTTTCCAACAATAACATGTCATTCTGGACATCAACAATCATCCATGGTTTGCAGAATATACGGTCGTTGCCACTCCCGAAGTCTCGGGAATAGGCTTTTAGCAAGACAGTAAAGATGAAGGCAGCATCTACCATTACCATTTTCACAAAATCTTCACTGCTAAGTTGGATGGTTTTGGCATAACAATTGCGCCACCTTATCT
Source organism: Omphalea diandra (assembly GCA_949677035.1). Taxonomy (NCBI): domain Eukaryota; kingdom Viridiplantae; phylum Streptophyta; class Magnoliopsida; order Malpighiales; family Euphorbiaceae; genus Omphalea; species Omphalea diandra. The sequence goes on along the minus strand of CATIWR010051069.1, from coordinate 28,483 downwards.
CGCGTCTCTTAATAAATCTGATGTAATCCTCCAAGCTCATCTTGCTGCTCCATTCAAGAAAATCATGTAGGTACCTTGTTTTATGCTCTTCTATTGCCTTCAACGCTTGTTTGCCGCGGTGGAGAGGGCCAATGGAAACTGCTTGGGGAGCATAAGCCTTCTCATTTAACTGGCGCAGCCGCTTAGATACTCTATAAATGCAACAATTTTCAGACAATGGATGCAAGATTTCCATCTCATTTCTCAAGGACTTGACCAACTTTCCAACATCGATTGAAACTTGATCTTTTTTCTCCATCTTCTCAGTTTTATATGTTCATACAATGAGATAATCCCTATAGAGATAGAATCGATAAATTGAAAGACAGCACTAGTAATACATATCAGAAAAGCAATAAGAGGAATACTACTCCTTTCTTTGCAGTTTTTATCAGTCATCTTAGAAAAACAGAACATGTAGCAAATGATGACTGCCATAAAATCGCATTTTTGGTATTGATTCGAAACTTAAATGGATAGTGAAACAATCAAAAGGAAATAAATAAAAGAGCAAGCGTAAAATACATACCTGAAGTAATCTTGAATTTGCAAGAACAGACCTGATGCAGCCTTTGAAATCCAGAAAACATATGAATGAATGAATGAGCGAGTGTCTTTTAAACATAGGCAAGCTGTTCTCCCACTACATCTCATATATCTATGGACCCACGCACGACCATCCTCGTTCAAGTCTGCGTTCAACCATTTCGGTTCACAATATTGTTATGCTAGTTTAATGTCTACTTGTTGTCATAACAACAGGATATACCAAAATAATACTGCATTACAGTTGGGCTATTATATATAATCCTCTTAAAATACTTCCGATAATACCAAATAAAGAATAATAGTCTGTGAGACCACATTTTGCATTCTAGTCTACTCAGGACATTGTTTTCTTATTTAATCTACTAAGGGTCATGATGGACTCTTAAATTACCTAAATTGACAATTTGATACAATATTATTTCTTCAAGGTTCATGATGGACATTTAAATTACCTAAATTGACAATTTGATACCATATTATTTCTTCAGCTGACATACAACTAATGCAGCTGTGATTTTTCCGTACACAGCTGAAGTTAATTTATTTCTAAGAGATCACTAATTATGTGAGCCGACAAAGATTCAGATCGTGGCGTCATGAAGGACTCACCATGACCTGCCAGCCACAATCAATTTCAATTGCGTCACCCATAACGTCAACGGACTGTAAAATAGTATAAGTAAGCTCAACGGCTCTGACAGTTTATTTAAAAGTTAATATGATTAAATGATAGGAGAATTATCTCGCAAATTTAAATCCTAATTCAAAAAAAGAGAAATTTATTACATACTATACCCTAGTAAATTTTCGTACAAGACGCATTCAATAATTTTCCCAATTATGTGAGTGGACTTAACACTTATTTAGATTGGGATTTTTTTTGAAAGGTTAGACAATAATATTTTGCAAGGTTAAAAACCTTTACAACCTGTTTGGAAAGCGGATTTCTATGATATGATAAAATCTTAGATGATATACATATCTATAAAAATATTAAATAATATAATTACTTTAACTTATATTGAAAATATCAAAAATCATCGATCTCTATTTGGATAAAGTCTATCCGTTTAGCATTCCTATGTTTTGTTTTATGTACGTTAATCAATGTAACTTTCCACCACAATAGGCTGAGTTTTTCTTTGTAAGCCAACCGTCCTTAAATCTAACATGATTTTTTTAACAATTTAATTCTTTTTCAATATTTTAATTAAAAATTACATTTTTTTAATGCAATTTATTACAGATTCTATTTTTGGGGTTGAGTTTTTAAAATCGTGTTGCTTAATTATTTTATCTTTTATAATTAATTTTGTATTTATATGACATTGTTAGGAACAAATTAATTAACGTGAATTTCATGTTACAATTAATTCAGAAAATTAACAAAGTAGGTTATGAAACCAAAAGAAGTAATTAGATAAGAGAGCAAATATATATATATATATATATATATATATAACCTTCTAATTACCTTGACACAAAATAAGATTTTGCAGGTATTTGGGGGACAGACTTCACTTCCTTCTAAAGATGTAGAAGAAACCGCCACACAAGACTGTTAGAAAAGATGAGAGCATATTTCTGCCTAGCCATATCTTTGTTTCTTCTCTAACTGTATACATCTATGGAGAAATGGACTTCTGTTCTAAGTCAACGATACCTCCTTTTATTATTATTTTTTTCTATATTGAACTTCCATGTTGGTTTTTCCCTAACTGTGTATGCGGATATTGGGCGTAATCCATAGCCTGAACACTAAACCGCTTTCGTTTCAAGGCCAGTGACCTACCTTAAAAGCATTTGGTTTACACACTATGCATGGATGATGGGTGATCTAATATGAAGGAAACGGAATCAACCCCACCATACTTAGCTCTAATTTTATTTCAATGCCAGTTAATCTTATTTCGTAGTCAATTTATTTCAAATATTTTCTTGTTAATAAATTCCCTTTTTTAATCATTTTATATTTTCTACTTTTATTAAGAAATTTTATTATTATGTGCTCAATAAGATAGGCTCAACCTTTTTTTTTTTTTTTTTTTGCCCCTGACGTTAATTCAGAATATATTTATTTCTTCGTGATAATAGCATTGCATCCATTGCTTTGCAAAAACGAAGGCATCCATGCCATTCTGCTCTTTCAGTGAAGGAACCCTCTTTAAGTGAATCTCTTTATTCTTGTACCTTCAATTTTTCTTTTATTTGTGACTTGAGAGCCTGCTATTGTTTTTTACCTTGTTAGTTTCCGTTAACCTATCATTCTGCCTCGGATATTTGCATTGGCAGCGGTCCTAAAATAATTGATATTATGGTCCCAATCCCATCTAGCGCCGCTGGCCCCTCTTCTTTTAATGCAGAACAAAGCTCCAATCCTTATCTCACCAATGCTTCATGTGCACTGTCTTGTTCTTAATACTATTTATGATTGCCGGCACATCATATTTATTTGGTCCAGTTTCAAACATTCAGAAACGCAATTCTAATTCACCATTGCAATTATGGCCGAGGTTCAGCACCACCCATATGTATCCTCGATGCCCCGTCACTACTAGTTCCAAGTGTATATCACGACGGTGTTCCATATCGAATTATGTAAACATCTGTTACTATATCCTTTTTTTTTTTTTGTCAAATTATTTTGAAGTTCATGTTTTCACCTTTTCTCTTTAAAGGGTCTAATTGAAATTTGAAAGTGCATTGGCATGAGACACGAGGTTTCCTGAAACAAAGATGGCAGCACATGCCTTTGTTACACCCACATGCTTTACTGAAAGCAAGATGGCAGCACTAAGATTTTCTGTCACAATAACGACGTTGACTTGTTATTAGGTTTGAATAATTGCTCCATCCATGTGTTAACAACTCTCCAAAATCATGCAAAATTACATGCATTAAATAAAAACGTTTAATAATTAAACAAAATTTTAATAACAGATTTAATAATATGATTTAATTTAATAGTAAATAATAACCTTAATCAATTCAACAATATATAATTCTATTTAATTTAATAGTGAATAATAATTTTTATTTAATTCAATAATAAATTATTAACTATAACATTATAATATAATAATGTAAATGATATTGCAGTCTTCACCAATTTAATAAATATAAATATAATTTAAGTTTTTTTTGAATATTGTTAAATATATTTTACTACAAACATACATTACCAAGTTGCCGTTTGGCGGTCACGTCATCTAACAAGCTCTAAGCGGCTTCCCGCAGAGGCAATCATTATAAGCAAACGACGACGCTTCAAGATGATCAAACGGAGAGCCTGGCGGAATTTTCCCGCATAGGTGGTTATGACTCAGATCGAGGTGTCCGATATAAGCCGCGGCCGAAATAGATTTGGGTATCGGCCCATGAAAATTATTGTATGACAAGTCAAGAACCGTAAAATAAGAACTGACGCTAAATACATCAGGTAAATATCCTCCAAATGCGTTCTTGCTCAGATTCAAATTGCTAATTCCGGAATTAAACAAACTTGCTGGTATAAACCCTGATAGCTTGTTAGCGTCAAGATTTAATGTGGCTAACACTGGCATCCTGCCCAAAGGAGGAGGTATGGTGCCGGATAATCTATTTAAAGAAAGATCGATATCCGCGAGACGGTAAATTTTCGAGATGGAACTAGGGATTTGTCCGCTTATATAATTACGGCTAAGCAAAGCTCGGCTTAGCATCCTGAGACGTTCGAAATCTTGAGGGAGTGGTCCGGAGATTCGGTTATTACGCAAATCAAGGTGCATCAAGCTGGATAGATTGGTTAAAGACCGAGGGATCTCACCCGAAATAAGATTATCCGCGACATTCAAGACAGTCAGTCTTTGTAAGCGTCCTATATCGGCAGGGAGATCACCGGAGATCTTGTTTCCTATCAAATCAAGGATGCGAAGAAACGGAAGGGAAGTGATGCATCGCGGGATCTCACCTGTAATGCCTTTCCAGTCAGCGATTGTAAGGCTGGAGAGGCGCTCTAGCTTACAGATGGAAGGGGAGATGGAACCCGTCATGTAGCCGGATCGGCCGGCTTTCACGAAGATGGGGTCCTCGGATTCGCCACGGAGGTTTATATCGGCGACACGGTTGGTTTCAACGTCACAACTGATGCCGTACCATTTGTGGCAACAGTTAGCGCCGGTCCAAGAATTAAAGATGCCAAGGTAAGGCTCGTGGAGAGCTGCCTTGAGAGCCAGCAGCGCTGCCCTGTCTGACGGAGGGCAGCTGTTAACGGCTGTTAATAATAATGTAATTAGTGTAATGTATAAGAAGGTAGACATGGTTTGTGGTCTACCTAGTAGTATTATCGACACTGAGTTAGTGTCTGGTTTGCGTTGAGGAGGGAAGCATGGGCAGGATATGACGGCGCAATCGTCATATAAATAAATGTGAAGTGGGATTATTTTTCTTGACGGTTTTGCCCCTGAGGTGAGTTGGACAATGAGGATGGCTCCATATGATTCCTCCAATTTTCTTTTCTAATGTATATGACATTAATTAATTTAAATCATTTAAAGGATATAATCGAACACATTATTGTTTCATTTAATATGAAATAATTTTGCTCTACTTATCCATTTTTCTCTATAAAATTAAAAATTTTTAAAGGAAAAAGAGTTGTAAAAATTAGAACTATTGATTTTTAATTTCATAAGGTAAGCACTCGATATTTGAATTATTAGCCCAAATAGTATAATGTTTTTTTAATTAATCAAATATGTACTTAAATTTTTGGAAATTAATAATAAATCTTAAACAAATGATGATATACCTCTAGAGAGTGGGCATATGATGGATGCTATATAAGAGTATATGTTGAAATTGCCAATCTCGATTTGTAATTGACCACGTGCGTAACAGATAAAACTTGTAAAATCAGAAACTGTGATCGGCCTTGAAAATTACAGGTTATGAATTGATAGTATGACAACTTAATAAGATGTACATGGCACAAACACAATATACATAACTGTTAAAAAAAAAAAAAACTAGAAATAGTATAAATTTGGAAGAGGGAACTGAACCTAATAATTTATTCGAAAGTAACATATATATCAACGTGGGGAAGGGATAAGCTGGGCTACCCATGTAGGCTGGAACGGTTGATGTAGTTCACAACGTGGCATGTTCATGCCCATAATTTGTTTCTATGGATATTGAGAGAAAGAAAAATATGTTTATTCCTTTTTCTTTAACGTTGCACTGTAGCTATACATAATAAGCTACAGGGAATTGAGACTGGAAATTCTTTTTTATGTAGTAAAAAATTTTTTGATTTAGTTTAATATATATATATGTGTGTGTGTTAATATAAATACATTTATATATTTATATTTATATATGTGTGTGTGTGTGTTAATATAAATATATTTATCTTGCTTAATAATTTTATAAAATTATTTTTTCATAATCACTTAATAAATTTAATTTCAGGGATAATAAGGGAAATACAGTCTCTGATAGTTAAATTAATTTCCATATATATGAAGTAAAATTAACCTATGATCCTTACCTCCCCAGATCCGATCTTTGTCTAATTGCGTGGTTGGACAATTTAATTAATTTCTTAAAGATGCTCGTTTTGGATATGATTCTTCAAGTTGTAAGAATTAATGCAAATTAGTAAGCTTCGGACAATGAAATATCATAATACTAAGTTGATTGCCCTACCAGAAACTGAATCGTTGTCCCCGCAGTTGATGTCATAAGTTTAGTTCTGCCGGGAAATAGTCTATTTATAATTACTAGTAAAAATAATGTTTAGCCATTAGTTCAAAAGAAAATAGATCTGAATTATTCACCTACCCTACCATTACACTCCTGGAACTTGGTCCACTGAAGATGAAGATCATGTATGTGGGGCATTACGATTTCAAAAATAAATCAAGAGAGGACAAACAACTCACTTGGTCATGTCGTGAGGACGTCAAAGCTAGGGGTGAGCATTCAGTCGATTCGGTTGATTCAGTTCGATTTTTTATCAAATTTTAATAAATTGAATTTTTTATATTTATAATTGAACCGAACCAAAATTTTTTAGAAACTGAATTAACCAAACCCATTAAACCGAAATTTATATGTCTATAAATCAAACCGAACTGATCTTATAAAAATTCAGTTTGGTTCGGTTTGATTTGTTTCAATTAAATTATATGTATTTTAAATCTAGTTCAATTCAAATTAGTTTAATTTATTTATTACTTGGGTTAATTCGGTTTTTTTAGTTTTCTATCTAAAAAACTAAACCGAAAACTAAAAACTAAAATTTTTTAAAATTATAACCGAACAAACTGATTTTATTAAAAGATCAAATCGAACTGAACCAAATCAACTTGGTTCAGTCGGTTTTTTCGGCCCAGTTCAATTTTTGCTCATCCCTAATCAAACCAACTTCAAAAGTACGAGTATTTATATATTATAAAACAAACCAACTTCAAAAGTTTAACACTATATTTGGGAAAATGATGTAGGGAGGAAAAAAAAATAATGAGGGAAAGAATTCCACGAGTCAAGTGATCGGTTTTCCTTTTGGACTTCCTGAAAGGCAAGTCAAGACTTAGACAAGCGATCTTCTTACCAAAACTTTATCCACAAGATTCTAACATACTAATGGACACGTTGCTTTTCCTACGTACCATCTGATTACTATCTATCTAGTAAATTTAATAAACAAATGGATCGATTGATTCCTTAAACATTTTCAATTCCAAAGCTCATCGTTTAATTACAAAAATTCAAATGATGAAAAAACTTCAATAAACTGAGCCCCATAAAATTGCCCAACAAACATTTTGTTGTTTATTTATAAAACATAGATTCGTTATTATACTTTATTATAAGATTGAAACACTAGCACAAATTCTTAATACGTCATAAGATATATGTCATTAAGCACCCTATAAAAGGGCATTACGGGACATTTGCCTTTTCGCAAGGTCATCGTGTGATTCCTAAGGTAAAGAGCCAAACGTGAGGGGCTGAATAAATGAATAATCGAACATGAAAGACTAAACAAGAAAAGAATCGAACAGGTAGAATGAAAGTAACTGGAGTAGCCAACACTCAAACATTTGAACTCTTGAATAAATACATCGTTCAGAATCCCTACAAAAGGACCAAATTAACATTTAAATAAGAAGATTACATAGTACATTTTTCTCCAAATTTCGCACGAAAATAAAGGCAAAACTAACTAATACTTTTGTTAGCATGTATGAAAAAGATCCAAAACTAATTAAGGTATATATATTTATCATCTTTATAAAATCAGAGTACATTGCTTTTTAGAGTTTCGTTTGTTACTTAATCACATTTTCGAACTTTTTATAATTTTCTCTAACATAAGCATCAGAGTCACAATCTCATTAACTTATATTTGCTCATATCTTACAAATTATTAGTCCCTTTGGATATTAAAGAAACATCAATACCATTAAACTAAGATGCTAAATTTTTATTTTTGATATTTTACATTTGATAATTTTAAAAATATTTTATATTTTATTATCTTTTAATCCCAAATTATACACCATAAAATTATTTTCTTTTAAATTTAAAGAATTTCAGTGATTTACTCAAAAAAAATTAAGTGACCTAAACGACGCCGCAATCAAATGGAAACTAGATATGGGGTATATCGAAAGTTGTGGAAATAGAAAATATTTTATAAAATCATATGATTGTTGGGTGTCGTTTTTTTTTTTTTTTTTTCGAGAAGATTGTTGTGTGGCCATTGTGCATAGATTTCTAGTGTACAAGATTAGATCAACGCACATGCACGTGGTACACGTGCAAGAGGGTCCAGCAAAGAAAATAAAATTTTTTGATTGACTAGTGATTCTAAACTGACATTTAATAAGACACGGACTCCAACGTTACGTCCACAGAATGCCTCAAGTCCCGTAGCTCTATCATACATGTCCACCGTCCTTTTCTTTTATTTTGCCGACCGCAAACACAAGTGGAATATATTTTTTTTTATTGTCCAATTCTGAACTTTTCAAGGTTAGATGCATATTATATGCAATAGTGGAGCCGAGGATCCATTTTCAGTACTCCGCATCTGCTTATGCATTTTGCAGATTAATCATCTTGAATGCACACACGAGGAATTGTAGGAATTGTAGCAATCACATCATCATGTCTCCTCCTTCTTGAGGACAGCTCACAGCCTTAAATGTATCACCATCATTCTGGCTTTTAATTCTATTCCAAGAACACTAGATCCACCTTTAATTTTGCTTCAAGTGTCTTCCTTCTTCTTATTCTTCTTCTTTAGGGGTATATCACAAAAGCAGATTATAAATTTCTTCGGTTTTAAAAGCATGGATCTCAAAATCTTAAATTTAATCCCAGTTTTTGTTTAATCAATTCTACTTACTAACACTTTTGTATATGGTAACGAGGTCAGATGGTATAATGAGTCAAGGAATTATGAAAATATCCGTGAGCCAGTACGCAATAGCTAAGTATCTGCTAACAGGAATATATCAATCAAAATAAGTGAATAAAATATATAATTAGTTTAATAAAAACATATGTTCTAATAATATGTATGGCAATTAATTAATTAATTAAAAATATGTAGGCGTTAATAAGGGGAGCCCACAACAGGATTTCTGGAGCTGAACAAGAATGTAAGTCCATGTTGAGCCAGATGCTTAGGATTATTTGCATATGCGCATCGCTTGAGACATAGCATTGAATAAGGAGGGAGCAGATATAGCATCGCGTGGCACAGCAACCCAACCCCATTTTTCTATTCAATTTTTGACATGTGTGAAATAGAATTAAGAAACCTGCTTAAAGAAGTATCATGAATCAGTCAATCATATGGAAAGCTTGAAAAGAGGCCTGCTTAAATGCAGAATCAGAAATTTGTGGAGAACCCACCATTTTAGGCATCATTTTAAGGAAATCACGAATATTTTTTGATTTTGGCCGATCAATATTGGGTCAGAGATAATGAAATTTCGGCTTATATGACTTGTAATATACTTAATTAAAAAGAATTTTTCAACCAATGATACTGTGGCTTTATATTATAATGTAGTCGTCTCCTCGGTAATTTATCTAATGATTACAGCATTATAATTAGAATTATATTATGATCATTTAAAATTGATTTTATTCAATTATATCATTTAAATATAATTATTATTTCAATTATTATAATTTAAAGTGAGATGTTATATCACTAACGGTCAGATGACAGTTAATATTAATGCTTTATTTTATAATTAAATTATCATATTTCTGTTATTTATGAACCTTGTACAGTTATGAGATTTTAATTTAGTTACATTATTTATGGAGATAATAATTATATTAAAATAATTTAATTGAAGAAGATTGATTTTTAATGATTATAATATAGTTTTAATCATCAATAACTATTTTTGAGATAAATTATCCATCATCTACATAGCAAAAATTTTTTAATTCGCAATCTAATTGAAACTAAATTAATCAAATAAGAAAAGAACCTTACAGCATCTTTTAATAAACTTGTAACATGTTTGGTTATATTAAAAACATGAGAAATGAAATTCTATTTCTAAAATAAGATTCTAAATTTCATTATTTTTATTAGATATATCTCAAAATAAAAAAATAAAATTTAAATACTAACAAAATTTTATAATTATCCATATATAAAATAACATTATGTTTTACAAGTAAATAAATCAATTAAGACAATAAAATTATAATTCTTTTAGAATCATATTGTTAAAATTTTAAAGTAAATTAAGATAATAAATATGAAATTCTATTTTTATTCTTTTTTTTTTTTTTTTATACTTAAAATATGTGTTTCATTCAGGTAAAAAACAGTATTTTCACTCTCAAGTGAAAAACGGTGTGAAATCGAAATGGTATGGCTTTTATGTTTTGTTGGTCTCCACAGCTCTTGAAATGGTAATAAAATCCCAAGTAATCCCTGTTCAATTGAAAAATGAAAAATTGAAAAAAAAAATGGCTATTTGAAATGAATAACCATGATGACGCAAATTGTCATCTTTACCTCCTCCACTAGTTAGTTTCACCACGACCATGTCTTCTCTCCTCTCTTCTTTACGTTTGTGTCACAGCACAGGAATATGCCACGGGATCAGAGGCAAGTTGAACCTGAGAAGTCTTCAATTACTGCAGGGCTACGACTTGTTTGTCTTGTGATGGTGGCTCTGGGTTAAAAGAACTGATGATGGGAACTCCTTTCTGTGTTTGATGTTAGCAAGCTACCATTGATTTTCTTGGATTGGGAGAGGCTGCTGGTGAAAGCCCTAGTAATGGCCAATCAGCTCTAATTGCATCTATCGGCGGTGGCCTCGATGTGGCTTCTTTTGCAGGCAAAGACATGGGAAGGAGCTGATTGATCACCATAATTATTTAGTTAATTTTAAAAAATTGGTGGGTTAATATTATGAAATACATTAAAAAGAAATATAAAAAATTGATTGATTTCGAAAGAGTCACGTAAATAAACATTCTTATTCTCTTACAAGTCGATTCTAATTTTGATTCCAAGCCTTGAACCAGACATGTATTAGAATGACAAGGGATCACTGATCCAATCATGCGGGTTGGAGTTTGTCTTCGTTTTTCATCCAGGATACAAAACCCTAGGTGACGCTCATCATGTTCGAGTCCAAATTTGATGTTCGTTGTCAGGCCCAGTGGGGTGTGTGCTATTTCAGAATGCCCATGTGCAGACTAATTAAGCTCTCCTGAATACTTGTCAAGTTTATTGTAAATAAAAGTAGCTTAAGAAATTTTCAAAAATCCTGTTATATTAGAACCAACAAACATTAAGTATTATGGGAATTTGAATTATCTGTTTAGATTAAACTCAACTTTATTTCAGCTCAAATCACCTGTTGTATTTCCAAGTTCCAAATTCAGGCTAGGCGTGAAAAACTTTATTTATTTATTTATTTTTTAAATGGATGTATGTGTACAAATATATAGTTAAGTTAGATGAGCTACATTACATAATAAGAGGGTAACTCTGTCTCTTTCCATAAATCTGTAATTCCAGTAGCAGGATTATGTAATCATACTTCAGGCCAAAAAGCCCACAAACACCATTTTAGTGTGTAGTAGCTCAAACCCATTGTACTTGATACTGGAAACGGATGGCTCAAACCTATTACCCCCATCAAACTCCATTTTAGAGTATTATGCTGAGCACAACTTAGTGCAACAAATTATATCATAGAGCTCATATTTATATTAATTAATTATATTAAAATTTAAATTATACTAAATGATATTATTATAATTTAATTTATGTTTAATATTACTAAATGAATTTTATTTTTTTCGTGATTCATTTAATACGTGATTTAGGTTGATTAGTTTAAATATACAAGTTTATTTTTTTATAAACTGCATATTCATTTGAATATAAATTATAGATTTATTATAAAATAAATTATATGTTGATTTAGTATAAACTGCATATTTATTATTAGTAAACTATAATTTTTTTTTTTTTAAATTGTATGTTCATTTTTTTAAACTATAGGTTCATTTGGTATAATTATAGATTTATTATAAGTAACCTATATGTTTATTTTTTGTAAATTGTAGGTTTATTTTGGTATAAACTGTAAATTTATTATCAGTAAATTATAGGATTTTTTTATAATTAAATATAAAATATATTATAATTAATGCTAAATTATTGTATTTTTTATTTTTAATTGAAGAGTTTAATATAATTATATTTTTTATTATTATATTATTTTTATTAAAATATTATATATAACATAAAATAAATAATTATTAAATTAAAAAAATTATATATATCTAAATTAATTTTTATAAAATAAAAATCTTATTTATTGGAAAAAAAGATAAAATAAAATAAAAAAAATTATAAAAAAAAAAAGTGCATCAAAGAAAAATATGACAAAGAGAAAAGAAACACGCATTTATTTGTTATATAGCACGTGGATGAACTTCTATCGTATTGTTATATTGACAAGTTCACGATATAACAACCCCTAGTACAACAACGGTGTCGTGTCTTGCTTTCCTCCTCACAGTTGTGATTATTTTGATGTTGTGAAGCGACAACAATCCAAGCCCATATTTAAGTGAACTGTCTCCTTTTCAAATGGATCATAACCATTCTTCAACACTTGCATTCACATTCTTCCATCTGTAACAATGACCCATAATGCGCCCACCTTTTTTTTTTTTTTTTTTTTCTTCTTCTTGTTTCACATTTGTTCTATACATAATACGAAATCCATTCTTTTTATATTTTGTATTTGAGATTAAAAATAATTTAAAAAATAGAAATATTTTGTTATCACCCACCATTTCCTAATTTATGAAATCCTTCTTTTAAAACCCAAAAAATAAAAATAAAAAAAGGAATTGGAAACTCATGGATGTTTGGATACAAACAATTGAAGGCAAAACGGCTACTATCACCTTTCAATTTTACCTGATTAATTTATTAAGTTTCTGTACACTAATTCATGCATATTGAATTTTAAAATTTGTACTTTTTCTTACATTAATGATTTTAGCAGTAGAAAAATTAAATTAGAAAGAAATTTTATCAAAGATAGTTTAAAAATTATTAGAAAGTGAATTATTTTTTTAAAAAAATATTATTTAATCAATAAAATTTTAAAAACTTAAAGTGACAAAATACAAACAATATTGTTATTCACATGCTTTGAACGTAAAATACTCGTTTGTGTGTCAATCCTCAAACTTTAAAATCAATTTCTCTCTCTCTCTTTTTTTTTTTTTTAAAAAAAAAAAAAACCACCGTCACTTTTTTACCCAATCTCACATCAGAATTCGAAATAATTGATGCCAAAAAGTCTTAATTGATTAATCAATAACGATTGACTAGTTCTTTGATTTAATGTCAAAATCATTTATGATCACTTCTAAATAACTGTATTTCTAAAATTGTATATTTCAATTAAAAAATAATTAATTAAAAAATTATTTTTATTAATATATATGCCAATACATTCTTAATAGTCTTTAATTAAAATTCTACTACTAAATTCAGAGAAAAGTTAATGATAAAAGTAAATTTAAAAAAATCAATTAATGTTACATTAATATTTTAGAAAGATAATTATATTAAAATAAAATTAATTTTCTAAAAAGACAGATATTTAGAAATTGAGAAAACATATAATATAAAGCATAATTTATTTTTTAACTTTTTGTAAAAGCACGTGGTTATTAGTTTTATTTTTTTATTTGTAATCTATTTCATTCAATCAGCACCGCATAATTGATTATTGCGTGTTATAGGATTTTTCGTTTTAAATGATTTATCTTTCCTTTTTCCTTTTTCCCTTTTTTTTTTTTCAATTTTCATTCATGTAATAGAAATTTTTTCTTTTTCTTCATTTTTTTCACTTTCCAAAAAACAATTCAAAAAAACATTCAAGAAGGATTGTGAAAAGTCGCAACATTTCATTCACGCAAAAATAAAATTTTGAAATTGAGAATATCTATTTGCCCATAGAAGAAGAACAAGAAGAGACCTAACCCATATCCCAGAGTTAAAACCAAGAAAAAGAAATTCAGAATTACACAAGATAATCATAAATAAATACTAGTAATAATACTCATGCACAAAATAAATGACTCATATCCTAACTTAAGAATTCTATGAATTTCATAGTCAGAATTCTCTCTTTCATATTTCATTCATTGAAGATATGAAGATTTTTTTTTTCCCTAGTTTTTCAAATAATAACCAGAAAAAAAGAAGATTACTATATATATACACACTTTATGATGGGAACACATAAGAAGCAAAAGGTAAACTAGATAATTTGCAACAAAATGATTGGAAAAAAAAAAAAGAACAAAAACCTGAGTTGTTTGGGGAATATTTTGATATATAAATATCTAGTGCTTCATATTAACAAGATTTTGAATGAATGAATAACTTAAAAACACTCTTATATGTTTTTAGGTTTTTTTTTTTTTTTTAATGTATAATCCTTTTTTTTTCTTTATTGGTTTAGGATCTAAATTGAATTAATGACTCCCTAAAAAAAAAAAAAGAGTTTAACAATTTTTTTTTTTTTTTTTTGAGGAAGAGTTTAACAAGTTAGATCTTCAAGTAATTGCTAGAATTATCAAAACACGTATAAAACATGAAAAAGGAAGAAAGTAGGCAATGGAGGTTTTATTATTATTATTATTATTATCTAAACTCTTGTTTTTTCAATCTCAATGAAAGCCCTTATTCCATAAATGATGAAGTTTTTCTCTTAATAATAAAGCTCTTTATCTTCTTTGATGAATCTACATATATGATTTTACATATAAACTCAAATAAAATTCATTCATTTATTTAGTTTTTTCATGAACGAGCGGATTACATATATATGTTCAATTATTTTCAGTCTTTAGTAGGTTTAAATAAAGAATAAAATGTTTAATAGACTAAAAATTCAAGATAAAGTATTTAATAAACTAGAATTGAAGGTTAGGTACCAATGCGACATTTGGCAAAAAAAAAAAAAAAAGAAAAAAGGAAGCAATTGGGACCTCTATGTGACTTTGAAGGCCATGTATGAGTCTCAATAATAAATAAGTTATTGAGACAAAATTAATCTTCATAAATGCTGAGAATTTAATGCATAGAGAAAGAAAATTAAACTATGCCCATCAAAGCTTTAGGTTTTGGATTTTATTGAGTTTATGAGTAATACATAGTCCTCACTTTCATTCATTTGAAAAAAGAAAAAAAAAAAAAAAAAAAAGGGGAAAGAATATAATTTTCCAGAAAAAGAAGAAGTTGGGTTGGATAGTGAAGAAAAAGCAATTGTGAGCCGAAATGGAACCTCAAAATCAAAAAAAGGAGTAAGTGAAAATGGAAAAAGAGAAGTGAGTAAGATTTGAATGGTTTGATGCCGAGAGAGGAAAGTATTGTGAATTTGTTGGCATTGGCAAAATATAGGAAAGAATCTATTCGCAGTACTTTGTGTTCTTGGTCTCCACATCATCCACCACTATGGGAATCCTTCTCAAATCCAGGGCCTTCGATTCTACTCAATTTGCCACTCTTTCTTCCTTCACTGGATTGGATTTCCAAATACGCCCCTCCCTTCCATCATTATAAAATAAACTAACTTTATACTGTGTTAACAAAGAATTTTAGTTATTATGAATTAGAATATAAATGTATTTTTATTCTGAGTTAGAGAATAGATGTTCCTTTTTCTTTTTTTTTTATGTTTAAAAACATCCTATTTTAGTATTTAATTGAATAAATAATTTAAGAGAAAAATATTAAAAATATTTAATTATGTAAAAATTAAATATTTTTTTAAATTTTTCTTAAATTATTCTGAGTTATATCTGATCCTAATCCTAATGTAGTTTGGCCCCTGCGTGTGCCAAAAGACACCAATATATGATATAACGAAGCCAGCGTAAAAAAAACATATATATGTCTCTTCAAAAAAATGACAATTTTTTTTTTAAAAAAAAATTATAGAAAGAAAGAATATCGATGAGCAGATTTAGTAGAATAGGTTGGGGCCAATAAAATCTTGATAGCATCAGTCTAAAAAAGCTATGAAAAAGAGTGAATCTATAAAATAGAGAGATAAAGAGGAGACAAGAAAAAAAGGTTTCGGAGGTAGATTTTGATTCTGAAATGAAATCGGCCAATAGTAAGGATTCGGCTTCTCATATATTCACACCTAACTAATTTTATGAATCAAATTTATTCGATTAACTTGGAAAAACAAAAAAATAATAATAATAATAAATGTTATAGAATCGAGTGATATTATTTCTAAAGCATGAACTATTTATATTAGCCCTTCATTTACTTTGACAAAAATTTCTTTAGAAACAATTTCAAAAGTTTCCCTTAGCTATGATTAATTTGTTTCAATTTTTTTTTTTAAAAAAAAAAATTCAGTTATCATACATTAATGCATATGCATTTTTATGTGTATGAGACAAAAAAAATATAATTTGAGAGCAAAAATGAATTTCAATGTCTAAGAAATATATGTATCACTATCAAAATTCAATTAGTTTACCAAAACTAATGTCATTGTAATGTTGTATGGAAATAAAAAGTCATGCGATATAAAACAATTCAAATAAAATTTTCCTATTATTGTGAAAAAAATTAACAATGAAATATAATATTTTAATATATCAATCATTTAGAAAAGCTTAAATCTAGGTTTTTAAAAAAATAAAATTTAAAATGTAGAAAAATACTAAAAAAATATTTTTTTCACTATAACTTAGAAATTTTAAAAAATTATAATGCTATTTTCTTTAGTATAATTATATATTTTTATTTTTGTTCCTAATATTTTAAAATTTTTTGCATTTGTAGGCGATAGTATGTACAACACATAATTCATTTTCCATTATTATAAAATCTCATTTTTTTTAAAGAAATAACTTATTCAAAATATTTATTTTCATAAAAATAAATGTGTTCGTATAAAAGAGACCATAAATTTTATCAATTGTGATCCATGATAGTGAATGGACTTGATTGTATGCTAACATTTCTTGAGGGAGCATTTGTGTATTTTCTGCGACCAAAAAAAAAAAAAGTGTTGTCTCACTTATTTTGTCGTCACGTATCACTAATAATTATGCCATTAATGGTTAGCCCATTGTTTTCTTCTCAATTCTCGTCCCTTTTTCATTAAGCACGTGTCAGTCGGTGACTAAGATTTCACAATATTTTTAAAACTGAATTGATTTAATTTAATTTAATTTTTAAAATATTAATTCCTTCTCTCTATATATATTTCCATGTTCTTCTCTCATTTTGTGTTTCTGTACATATAAATAGTTAAGAGAGTTTGCCACTCTTGTATTTATTTATTTATTATTATATGGTATAGTTTAGTTATTGAAAATTAAAGAAATAATAATATTATAATATATATATGTCTCAACAAATAAAATATTTTAATTTTGGAAAAATAGATTTAAAAACTAAAAATTTCTAAAGTGAACGGGTAGAATTTTGATTAAATTGTCAACCTTTTTTTTTTAAAAAAAATATTAAATTGTTAACCTAATAATTTGAGTGTAGTTGCTCCCAAAATTGATGGAGAGGAGCCAACAGAACACGTAAGAAAACGACATCGTTCACATCAATGCGCACTGACTTTCTCCTTTTTGGTGGGACATGGCGGTGTCAGGCGTATTAAAAGATGAGTGAGTGAGTGGAGGAGTAGTAGTATTAAGAAATTAATTACTTAATTAACAAATGATGCTTAAGTTATACTCCACTCAATTAGGGTTTTGTCGTCTAATGATTTCCTTATTTTAGGAATTTTGTATGTTGCTCTCAACGTTCAATAGGACGGAAACTGGTTAGAATGGTGTTGGCATTTTATCTTTTCCATACATAAATCAGTCACCCTACACGTGCATTAGCACATATTTCTTCTTGATTTGAGTTAATATTAATTTTTTAAAAATTTCAAAAAGATTAGTATCTCAATTGAGTCATATATGATCAGTATAATTAATAATATAAAAGAGGCTGTTGTTTCCTATTGCTGTATAATTTATTACATGATTTACAGCTCAATATATTAGTATATTAATAGATAGTATTTTATATTATATCCTCCACAAAATAATGAGGGGAGCCATTTTATTTGGTTTTAATTATATGGGTGGAATTAGGCCATATGTATATGTTGATGCAATACCATAGCAACTCCACGTTTGCAGACGTCAATGGTGTGATTTAGAGATGCATAGCATGCGGTGAGTTACTTAAAATATAATAATAATGAAAAACTTCCAATATTACAGCCTGAAATTCATGAACAGGGGTTGAAATCCTTGTTTCCCATGAATAAATATAGAAATCCATGAAAGATCCTTGAAGAAGGGGCATCACAATTGATTTCAAAAAAATCTTCATCATGACATTTTGTTGCATTTTGTCATGGTGTTATGACCCTGCAAATACAAATATTATTTTTGTCTAAATTGAATCCAATTGGAAAAAATAATTTTATTACTTGCATGCAACCTCACATTTTTTTAAAGAATATTACTAATTTAGTAAAAAAAGATAGTTTCAAAAATCATCAACAAAATTCTTCATAATAAGTTTCGAAACCAAAGACTTAGACTGCTTAAAATATTTTAGCCAAACTCATTAATGATTTCTTCCTCTCTGACAAAACCAAAAAAAGATAGTAATTCCTTTTCTTCTAAAATTGGAAATGACAAATATACGCTACATAAAGAGACAACTTGGATGCGTTCCCTGAGAGAACATAAGGTTAAAAAACCGTAGCACCATCCTTTCTTTGATCAACGGCATAAGAGTTAAAATTGCCTCCCGTGACACCTGTAGGGAAGATTAAAGGGGACAGTATGGTCATTTTTACACATGAGTGTCCCATTTATTAAAACCCTTATCTTATTATTATTTTTTTTTTGGAAGATCAAAAGCCCTTATCTTTAGATTTGTTTTATGTTTCTTTTTCACAAGTGCTAGAAACTTTTTTTTTTTTTTTTGTAATTGTCTTTCCTTTTCTATTTTGATGATATGTAATAAATTATATTTAAATTATAAATTTATTTATATTGAGTACATATATTGAATAAATAAGATGATTAAATTTAAATTTTAAAAAATTAAATAATTTTATATTTAAGAAATAAAAATTCTTGTAGTAATTTTTTCTTGATGTAAAAATACCAACGAAAGACATACGTTACCTCACATCACACGCATACATAATACATCCATCGTTCTTCAAATCCATGGCACTTTCTTAAGAAACTGAAAGATACCAAGGGCATTAAGGTCAACTAAACGTATGGATAGATGTTACCAAATATGCTCCTCCAGTTTCTGGCCTCTGTTGCTTTTCTCATTGCTAAACTCACAGAAAAGGAAAGAAATATTGGTGTTTTAATATTTAATTCTCATCCTTCTTTTGGAGTTTCCATTTTCTCTCTCCTCACTGGCAACAACGCCAGCATCTTCAGGAGGAGAGGATTGGTTTTTGTCACTTCATGTGCTTGTGGTTCTGATCTTGTTCTGTTTCTTAGTCCCGCATGTTATGCTTTGTATCAGTGGTTTTTGTTAATATTATCTCCTTCAAAGAGTTGGTCTCAAATTCAGGAAATAGATAAGTGAGTTTTTTTTTTTTTACCTGATTTGCAAGTTATTGCTGTTTTGTACTATCAATTCAACTAAGATTCGCTCTTTTGCTATATTGGTCTCTGTTTTTTTTACTCTGTTTCACTTCAAGTGAAATTACATGGATTGGGATTTGGGCTGCTTCACTCTTGCTAGTTTTCTTCACATAGCTTCTTGATTTCCGTTCATTTGTCCTTGATCTGGTCCAGAAGGCAACAAAGGGTCGTTCTTTTTCTTTCTTTTAGTTTTTTGAAAAAAAGTCTTAATCAAGAAATAGAGGAGGAAATGGAATCTAATCTTCAACACCACCATCATTTCCTTCATGATCATCAACAACACCACCAGAAACAAATGAACTCTGGCTTGACGAGGTACCAGTCTGCACCAAGCTCATATTTCTCAGGTCTTCTTGACAAGGAATTCTGCGATGAATTCCTCAATAGGCCTACAAGCCCTGAAACAGAACGAATTTTCGCGAGATTCTTGGTCAATTCTGGTGGCAACGCAGATAACACCTCTAATCAAAACTTTGTAGCAATCAAGCCAGATTCTCCTCAAAGAGAAGCAACAACACAAGTTAGCCAGCAGCAGCAGATTATAGCCTCAATGAATAATAATGAGACAAGGTTGCATCAACAGCAGCAGCAGAGCATTTATCCCCCCGCTTCCCAGACTTTTTATCAAAACCAATCAAGACCGCCATTGCCGGAGCAGAATTCCGGTTCTGGTATGAATTATAGGGTTGTGACTTCAATGGGAATGGAGCGGGTGTCGCAGATGAAGAGTACTAATAGTAGCAATAGCTCGAATCTTGTTCGGCACAGTAGCTCACCCGCAGGGCTTTTCTCCAACATAAATATTGAAATAGAAGATGGTACGTTGTTATTCTTTTTTGCTTCCTAGAAGCTTCTTCAGTTCTGCTTTGATTTGGTAGTAAAGAATGAGACAACTAAAAGGTCTTCTTTTTAGTTTCTCGTATGCTTTTTCCAATGACTTATTTGGATTAACATATCAAAGAATCCTTTGGTTTGAAATGCGAAAGAGAAAGCGCGACAACAATATGAAAACAAAGAAAAAGTTAGCAGAGATTTTGTTTCCTTACCAACTTGTGTCATACATTGACACTTTGAAAGTATTAAAGTTTGGTTAAATTCTTTGTGTTTTTTCGGCTAACCAATCATTCGAACTAGCAAGTGGAGCTTAAAAAATTATTATAGTGCATAATAAATAGGCCAAGTTGTTTGATTTATGGTTCTATATGCCAGTAACATATAAGACCGAACTTTCTAGTCATTGCCTTTGATGGTAATCCGAATTTCCCGTTCAGAATCTTATGTAGTATTGGCATTTGGCAGGCTATGCTGTACTGCGAGGCATGGGAGATTTTGGAGCAAGTAACAGAGAAACGTCTTATTCTGCAGCTAGTAGAGCCCCTCCTTCTACAGGGCGAATGAGTCCAATTGCTGAAATTGGGAACAAAAACATGGGAGAAAACAGTCCTGACAATGCTGGGTTTGGCCAAACTCGTAGCAACGACTACGTCTCAGGCTTCTCTATTGGGTCTTGGGATGATACTGCTGTCATGCCTGCCAGTGCAAAAAGACTATCAGATGATGAGAGGACACTTTCTGGCCTAAATACATCCGAAACTCAGGTATAGCACATTCCTGACCAGTACGTTATTTATCTTAAAGATTGGTAATGACATTCTTCTCATTGAACAGAAAGAAGATGCTAGAAATCGCCCTCCTATGTTGGCTCATCACTTGAGTTTGCCAAAAACAGCTAGTGAATTGTCTGCTGTAGAAAAGTTTCTGCAGTTGCAAGATTCTGTGCCTTGCAAAATTCGAGCTAAGCGTGGATGTGCCACTCATCCAAGGAGCATTGCTGAGAGGGTAAAATCTCTTGGCCATTGTAACATATAACATTGAATTGCCTCTTCAACATTTGTTATAGTTGATCATATATTATCCGTGCGGATAAATTATGACAGGTGAGAAGAACAAGAATTAGTGAGCGCATGAGGAAACTGCAGGATCTTGTTCCTAACATGGATAAGGTAAAATAATCTCCAATAAAT
Organism: Omphalea diandra; assembly: GCA_949677035.1. NCBI lineage: Eukaryota > Viridiplantae > Streptophyta > Magnoliopsida > Malpighiales > Euphorbiaceae > Omphalea > Omphalea diandra. Next base: position 6,635 of record CATIWR010051069.1, on the reverse strand, counting down.
TAAACTTCCTGCTTTGATAATTTATATATCTATTAGTTCATGTGGAGATCGAAACCTTTACTTCCTTTTCTATTTTCAGCAAACAAACACAGCAGACATGCTGGATTTGGCTGTTGGCTACATTAAAGACCTGCAAAGACAGGTCAAGGTATGTTGCACAGAATCTTGAATTTCTTCAGTTTCGTATGATTTCACTTGCTCATGTTGGTTTTGGGTTATTTCAGACACTTGCAGAGAGTCGTGCTAAGTGTACATGCACAAGCAAGCTGCAGCAGTAGGAGAAGATGCCCAAGTACGAATTGGTTATCATACGCATAGAAACTAAATAATAAGAATATGCCAAAGTAGGTACTGAAAAAGAAGAAGATCCTAGAGGGTGTATGTGACGGGAAAAAGGATAAGGAAAGTGCTACCAAAAGCTAACTGTAAGACGCAATTCAAAAACTTATTGCCCAAATAGAAAAGAGTAGCTGTGTATAATACTAGTTTGGATTTATGTTGTAACATGTGTTTCTGCTTCTAGGCTTTAAGCTAATTAAGGTAAGTTTATGTGCTTAATAGAAATAGAAAAAGGAGATTTGTGTGGTTCGCTCGCATTTTAAGCGTTCCTTTCCTTCTTTTTTCTGCGACTAAGGTTTTGCACTTCACATGTTCTATCTTGAAATAAAAGCGTTTTTGATGGCTGTCCCTTTTGATATAGCAGCAGGTGGGGACTGCTTTCCTTTTTTGACATTGGTTGATGGAAGATTTAGTGAACTTAATCATCATTTATATAATCAAGGCTTTTATCTGATTAAATGAACCTTTAAACTCTTTTTTTTTTTTTTGGTCTTTCACTGGGGTCAGTATCTTTGTTTCCCCATTTTGATGCTTGACTTATCATCCGTCTTCTCTCCTGTTTCGTTCCCTTGATCAGAAAAATTGGTCTATAATTGAGGTGGATGTTTGTATTTAAGTGCTTCATGCTAGGAATTGCTTTATACTTTTAAATGAGGTTAACTGAAATTCATCAATGTCTAACTAAGTTATTACTTATTTATTATTATTATTATTATTATATTTACAGTAAGAATATTATTGTATCAACTCACACGTCAATTGAAGGATTTTATTTGGTATGAAATCACTCACTTTCATAGAAATAACTTTAAAAAAATGATATTTTTTAGGAAGTTATTTACTGAGAAGTTAAATTTTAGAGTATTTGGTTTGCATTTTTTTTTTTTTTTTGAAAAAGTGCATCATAATCATACTTAGTTCGCTCACTAATTGTCAAAGAAGTAAGTGATAAAATATTATTTTATCTATAATTAATATAAATAGTTTTATCTCATTAAATAAATTTATTTAAAAAATAATTATAAAATAATTTAAGGAAAAATAAAACAAATTTCTTTCTAACTATGCAATTCCTTACAATCAAACATGAAAAAAAAAATACTGTTTCTCAATAATTTGTACTTTTTAACTAATTTTCTTCAAAATAAACAAGATGTAAGTCTTTAGTGATACAAAGTTGATATATTTAAAAATATTTATCATTTTTAAATGCTTTTCTTAAATATTAAACTCAAAAAATTTTTAAAAATTCTTTTAACTATGTAAACTAATCTTTAGAGTTTTCTTTTTATTTGTTAACTTCACAAGCATTTAAGAATAGAAATTATCATGATTTAAAATCTTTAATTTTCTAGAAGCTGAATGGTTAGTAGCTGAATCACTTCAATTATAGGCTTTACACATGTTCTTATAAAAAATCATTATGGCCTTTTCCGTTTCTTAACCAAAATTCAAGTCTTTTTGAACACTAAGCTGTTGGTGGATCACGAAGTGTACAAGTCCTAAATGAATTATTATTAAGTGCTAAGTCTGATACCCTATGCTTAAAAAGGAAATATTAAAAAGAAAAATCGTGAAGTATTTATTTTTAGAAATTTAGCAACGAAAATGCTAGGTGACACTCGACACAACATTAATAATGTGTTACGTTTACAATCCTTTTTTTTTTTTATAAAAAAAATTGTACTAAATTTTATTAAATATTTTTTGTTTTTTATATTTTAGTTATATCAAATATTATTTCTTTATTGTTCACTTTGTGCCAATCATGCAATAATATATGAAATAATAATACAGTTATAATTGTAAAGTACTCTTTTAAAATCGTATTTAATTGTTATAAATATTATTATGTGATTATAAAAATAATAAAATAAATATAAATATGATATGATCAAATTATCAAATAATATTTGAATAAATTAAATATAAAATTTTTTTAAAAAAAAACTAAATACTATGATTTTATTCGCAACGCTATTGTTAATGGGACCTGTAGCATCACCTAATATTGATCTTTAGCAACGGGGATTGTTTGTGATGGAAAATAAAAATGGTGAGTTGATCACAGTTGGGTCCAATGGACGAGTCAGTATTCAGTTGGGTCCCAATCCAATAAAGAAATTGAGTGACATGTCATTGCTGACCTCAGCATCCCCTAAATGCCTTGGCCTTTCTTCCATTCGAAAGGGAAGGCCAAATACATATGCGCCGCTCTCTAAACTTTTAACAAAATGCCAATTAGTGCTCTGACTTTCTATTTTGGTCTATTTAACATTTTAATTTCTATTTTAAGCCTATTATATACCTTAACTCTTATTTATAATGGATTAAATATTTATCCAGTAATTTAAAATGTGTGTGTGAGCATATGATGTGGACAAAATAGTTAATAGTGATTATATATAAGAAAAAATCTATATTTTGCTCTCTACACTTTTGTGAATTTAAATAATTATCTCTTACATTATTATTTATCGATATTTTTATTCCTACTATTTTATTTGCATAAACATTTACCCTTTTTTTAACAGTGTAAACGAAAAAATGTGTAAACTTTTTTCTATTTTATTTGTGTAAACATTTTTTTCCTTTTTATTTTAAGCCTATGATGCACCTCATCCCTTATTTATAATGAATTAAATATTGGTCTAATAATTTGAAAGGTGTGTGTGAGCCAAGCATAGGATGTGGACAAAATAGTTAATATTGAGTTATATATAAAGAAAAATCTATATTTTGCCTCCTATACTTTTATGACTATTGACAATTGCACCATACACTATTATTTATCAAGATTTTATTCCTAAATTTTTATTTGTATAAACAATTCCCCCTTTTTTTAACGATGCATATAAACAAAAGTTCTTTTCTGTCAGTTGACTTAACACATCATCTATACACTGTACACGTAAAATGAGAGTTTTATGTCTGTGTTAATTTGAGTGATACGTCAAAAGAAAAACAAAAAAAATTCAAAACACATAAATATCCTCTACACTAACCCAACACTAGAATTGATATATATATATAAGCCTTAGCAGGTAGAAGATGCAGCTTCACTTGAATAGTATGACCATAAGTGAAGCCAACAGATAGATGCAGCTTCATAGTTGACTATGCAGCAACAAACAGGGCATGCATAAGACTCTTTGAAAGTAAGCCACCGCCTTTCATATTGCTTGTAGTAGCCTTCACATGATTAGTTGTGTAGAATTATGGATTAAGACAGAAGAATGAAACATCCTTAGTGAAGTCCCTTATAAGCCTTATGGTTGCTATTTTTTCAACACAGTGTCTTTGGAGATGAAATCAGCTTAGTACAGACATCATATGTATTGAATTTACAGTATGCTAAACTTAAGTTGGCATGTAAATGTTATTTTATAACATATGAGTTTGCTGTAATGCATGCTTTAGGTAGCTATTGTTGTTGCAATTATAATTTGTTAACAGAACTAGTTGTAGAGGCTGAGTTATGGGGATCATCGAGTATTTGTTAGCTATTGTTGCTAAGAGCTTTGCACATTTATGGCTAAAAGGTACTCTGAATTCCACGAGGCATGCCTCTGCTAGGATTGCAAAGTCAAAGTTCAAGACCCTATTTGCGAAAGACGTGTCAATGGAGAAATTATTCAAAATGATGATGATGTTGCCCAAAATCACTTTAGGGATTTATATTTATGAAAATGACCAAATTAACCTTTTTTTAATTATAATCCTAGTTAGTTTAATTATGTGAAAACATAACCTCACTTAACAAAACATATAGTTCATGCTTGTTCCACTATTAAAAAAGGGAGAAATATTTACATAAATAAAAGTGCAGGAATGGAATGTTGATAAATAATAGTATAAGAGACAATTGTCAAAATTCATAAAAGTGCAAGAGGCACAATATAGATTTTTCCTTGTATATAACTAGGGACTTTTTTTTAATAACTTGTAAAGCTTTAAGCTTATATGTAATTGACAATTTTTAACAAACAGTTTCTAAATATAAACATTAAAATAATTTTCAAAATATAAATTGATCCATTGAATAAGAAAACTTATAATCTTCGATTAAAGCAGCTTAACAAATTATATTTTTTCATGGCTTTTCCTTCTTATAACAAGCCTACCATTCAAATCTTTCAAGTTATATTGAACAAGAAAATCAATAAATGTTGATAGGATTTAAAGATATTCTCTCCACTATAAGTCGTGCAAAGAAAGTCATCCTCCTCTTTATTTTTCTGATAGATTTTAGGCATAAAAATACAATTGAAAATAAAGCATCTATAAATACAAATCTAACCATTTCTATACCAAATTTAATATTTCTTAAAAAAAAAACTGAATTTAATCATTTTTAGATAATATAAAAAAATTATCATACAATTAAATGAGCCAACATAAAATACAAGTATTCTATTAGGTTTTTTTTTTTTTTGATGCAAATTATTTTTACTTGACTATTCTCTAACTAATATTCTAGCTTGAAGAATCTATTAGTCATAGTGACACTCAGAGTTTTAATGCAAGTCTCTAATATGAAAATAAAAAAAATTAAAAAATAAGATTTTTAGAAAAAACTAATTCATTAATTAATCTAACGAGAAGTTGAGAAAAAAAATTCAAAAAAAAATTTCACTCTTTAGTTTTCTTATGATAATGATATCAGAGATTAAATTAAGCAAGACCCATATTATGGCACAATGTATTAATTATATTAGTGGTAAGTAAGAATACAAGTAAAGACTATTGAATATAAGAGAGATTTTTTTTTTTTTTTAATTCAAAGTCTGTGATTAACAAAAGTTTCACGAAAATATATTCACTTGCTAAGGTTGATGTGTTAGAGCATTTCTAATAGAATTTTTTATTCTAAAGATCATCTTTTGTATGACAAAAAGTATTTTAAAAAATATTTAAATATAATGAGTGAAAAAATTTATACAACTCTAATAAATTCTTAATATTTTTAATTTTCATTTTACTTTATCTAATAAATCTTAATGCTCAATAAAATCAAATGATTATTATGAAATAAAAGAAAAAAAAAACTTTTTTCAAAAAACAAAGTAAAAATAAATAGATATCAATTAATATATTGTATAGGAAATTGAAATATTTTAATAATAATCAGAATAAAGAGTAAAGTTTGATCCTTTACATGCATTTAGCTAAACTAACACTCTATTTTAAAATAAATAAAAAAAGAAGTGTATTATAAATCATTTTTTTAGATTCGCTCTTTAAAGTAAATAATTTTGATCAAATGAAGAGTTTATTGGAGATATTCTTATAGATGCATGTGCTGATTGAAGTTTCAGGTATTTAACGAATTAAAAATAATATCTGAAGTGATAAAAACGTTAAAATGAAAAGCTAAGGGCTAATAGGTTTCCATAAAAAGTTAAAGGGTGAAAAACAAATTTGGGTAAAAAACTTTTCTATTCTGATATTAAGGTGAGGACACCGTGTTCATTTCACATTGATGTGGGAAGCAGACACAACTGTGGGGTCTTCTTGATAGCTGATCTGATTGGGTTTAAATTTGACAAACTTAAGTTTGTTTTTATCTAAACCACGAATCTTTAATATCAAATTTAACTTTAGAGTAGCATTGGTTTTAGTTTAATGATTAAAAGTTTTAAAATTGAATTCATAAAATTAAGTGATTTCAGTGTTGATATTTTTTATTGTATGATAAAAGCATTTAGGATTTATTAATCTGGTATATTCAAATTCAAGATTCTAACCTAGACATTTATTTGGTTCTTGAATTTATATTATTTAGGATTATTTTTAATCATATGCTTAATTAATTGTAGGATTACTTATATTAAATCTTAGTTAGTATACATATTTTAATCTATATTATTAATTAATTCTGCTTTTGTAATCTTATATTTGATAGAATAGTTTAACCAATAAAATTGATTGTTAAAATAATCATAGTACTTAAACACTCTTTGCCTTATATAGAAAAATTACGTCTTTTGAATCTCTTTTTTTTGAAAAAAATATTTTCTCATCTTTTTTTATGTAATTTGTAATATTTTTTATTTGAATTATTATTTTTGCATGCAGATATTAATTAATTTTGTAACATTATTTTTTTTATGTTAATTAGTATCACATTATTTTTTTAATTTAAAGTAAAAAATTTAAGAAAATTAAATTAAATAATAATCAAGTTATATCAAAACACAATTTGTTCTTTATAATCAATTATTTATTATTTTTCTCATTGATTCTTCTTCATATGAGAGAGATTTTCTTTTTCCTAAGCTGAACAGTAATATAAA
>CATIWR010051062.1:0-61154 GCA_949677035.1 Omphalea diandra | reverse complement strand
AAATTTGCTTGCTTTCTAGCTCTAGTGGAGTTTATTGTTCTTTTACATTAGTGATCTGGGAAGTTCTCTCAGATTAGCGATGCTTATTTTCATAGGGGTAGAGATAAGTAGATCTTCTCGTTGCTAGATGTTCCACGATTGGAGGCACTTGCTGAATCATTAGGGATCTGGATCCCTTGTATAGTTCTAGGATTTAGGTTTTAGATTCTCGGATTCAGGTTTTATATATGATTACGTAGTTGTTTGCAACTTTGTGTGCATTTCATTTTCTGGGTTCAGTCTTATTGCCTTTCCAGTTCTCCATTTTTATTCAATTGGTTATGGATTATGGTAGCTGGCTCCAGTTTAGCTAGGCTAACTCTTGTCGTCTCAGCATATCGATAATATTTAACCATGGTTGTTTATTAGGCTAGGACACGTTGAAAATGCTCGGCACCATGTCTCTTTTCATGGGGAACAATCAGGTCTCAATGAATTGCAGAAGTTGCAGTCATTGGAGAAGCATATAAATCGATGTGCAGATGCCCGCAAAATTGGTGATTGGAGGGGTGCACTTAGAGAAACTGATACTGCCTTGACAATTGGAGCAGATTCTTCTCCTCAGGTATAATCCATAATATTATCAAATATTCAGTTTGACTAGGATGAAATTTTGAATTTCTGAATTTGTTAGAATGTAATTTACAGATTGTTGCTTGTAAAGCAGAAGGCTTTTTGAAACTTCACCAACTTGAAGATGCAGATTCAACCATATCAAACATTCCTAAGTTTGAGTATTATCCCCCACAAACAAAGTTCTTTGGTATGATTGCTGAAGCTTATGTGCTTTACGTCCAAGCTCAGATAGAGATGGCTTTGGGAAGGTGAGTTTTTATATGAAATTCAATTGTAAATTTGCTTTTACTTTTGGGACTTGTTAGAGTGGATAATTTGTTGCAGATTTGAGAGTGCAGTTTCAGTGGCTGAGAAGGCTGGTCTGATTTGATTATAGTAATATAGACATTGCTATGGTGATAACTAATGTGAAAATGGTGGCAAAAGCCAGTAATCGCGGCAATGATCTTTTTAGTTCTGCAAAATATGCTGAAGCCAGCTCAGCTTATGGGGAAGGCCTAAAATATGATGCTTCCAACCCTGTTCTCTATTGCAATCGAGCAGTTTGTTGGTCTAAGCTTGGACTGTGGGAAAACTCTATTGAGGATTGTGATCAAGCTCTTAGGATCCAACCAAATTACACCAAGGCCTTATTTAGAGGGCTGCCTCAAATGAAAAGTTGAAGATTCACTTACTTTTTCTCTGTTATAAATACGCATGCTGTGAATATTCTTTATTCAGACCTTAGAGGTTTTTTTCTTTTGTTGTTATCTACAACATTTCATTTGTGTTGTTATAGCTCGGACTATGGGCAGAAGCGGTGAAAGATTATGAGGTCTTGAGAAAGGAATTGCCTGGGGCTAATGAGGTCCTAGAATCTCTACACCACTCACAGATTGCATTGAAGAAATCTCGTGTTGAAGTGCATAATAAGAAACTTGGTGGTGAAGTTGAAGATGTTTCCAGTCTTGATAAGTTTAAGACTGCAATATCATCACCTGGTGAGCACTTGATTCTTTACTTCTTGCATAGTGGTTACTTAGCCATCACTCATTTTCCGTCCTTGCAGCTTTATGTGTTTGTCTGAGTTTGATTTTGATATTTCCAGGTGTTAAGATAGTTCATTTTAAAGCGGCCTCTGATGAGCAATCTGAAGATATATCCCCGTTCATAACTATGCTGTGTGTTCGGTACCCATCTATTCATTTTTTTAAGGTACGCATTTATGGTTCCTTTTCTTCTTAAAGTAATGAGATTGTTCCATTGCATTTACATGATTTTTAAGAATAAGCTACTGCTGTCTTGTTTCTACGTATCCATCAGATGGGTTTCTTGAAAAATTTTGATATTCTTTTTGCCATGTAATCTGTTTTCACGTAATGGGTAACTCAATAGGGCTTTTCTTGCACGATGAGTGGATAATATTGACGCATATAGATATAATTTATTGACACATGGGACAGAGGACAGAAATGATTGTGGACTATTTTGATTGAAGGTGGATGTGGAAGAGAGCTTAGCCGTAGCAAAAGATGAGAGCATTAAAACCGTTGCAACATTTAAGATATATAAGAATGGAGACAAGGGAAGGAGATAATTCACCCGAGCCATCAGTTCCTAGAGGGCTTGATGAGGAGTTGCTGCCTATAGAGTACATTATTTCATTGTTCTTTCCGTATACATATATTTTTTTAAATTATTATTTTTGAAGTACATCAGAAGGAACCCATGTTTTGTCCTTTGTCTATTAATTCATGCTCGGAGACAAGGTGAAGGAGATGATTCGCCCGAGCCATCAGTTCGTAGAGGACTTGGTGAGGAGTTGCTGCCTATAGAGTACAATATTTCATTGTTCTTTCCATGTGCTTTTTTTTTTTTTTTTTTGTTGAAAATTATTATTTTGGCAGTACATCAGAAGGAACCCATGTTTTGTCCTTTGTCTATTAATTCATGCTTGGAGTTGTCAATTTTACCTGTGATTAATCAAGTAAAAAATTGTTTCACAAGTTTGTAAAAAAAAAAAAAAAAAAGAACCCTTGAGAGGTATTTCTAGACTGTCATCTTGTCCAATGCCAGGGCCTCATTTGGTTTTAAGGCAGGAAAAGGCAACTTGTTGCGGATGCTTCATAAGAAATTAATATTTTTTGGGTGAATTAGGCTGTTATTTTTCTTTTTGGTTTTGTTAACATATTTTTCTTTAGGAAATATGTCATTGTGTTTGGATTATTTGCTAATTTCATGGGAACTGTGTTATAAAACACAATACCATACTCAGTTTATCAACTTGAATAATCTTATCCTATATTAAGGAAATAATCGAGGAAAAATTTGAAAATGTACCCCTTTTGTCAGGGGAAGTTAAGTAGTTCAGAAGAACTTCAAATTTCTTCTCTTTTTCATATTCATAAATGCATTTCTTATGAAGTTTAACTTGCTTAGGTCAATTCATTTCCTGTATAAAGGAGGAGGCCCACTAGACTCTTATCAGGATGACGGAACTATTCTCTTTTGTAATTATCAAGAGTTGGATTTCGCCTTGAGCAAAGGACGGCATGCGATAACACCCCAGCGTAATTGCAATACGATTGTCCTGATCTGTGTTCAGGATATACCATAAATCTCAATGCACACTAGTTTAATTAAAAAAACACGAGTCTCAATTCAATACACTATTTTACTTGGAAAACTGCATTATATATGCTAAAAAATGTCTTTGTCTCTGTTGATTCTTTTACGAATAAATTTTTTTCTTTTTTTTTTTGTTTTTTATTGATATTTCTCTTTGTTATTGTAATTAAAATAAATTAATACAATATTTAGTTAATTCAATTCAGATTTATTATTATTATTATTACTACTCAATTTAATTTAATTTTAATTTTAAAAAATTTATTTTATATAAAAATTAAATAAGTTAACATTTTAAAAATAAATAAATTTGATGATTTAAAAATTTAAGATAAACATCAAAATTAAAATAAAAAAATTTATGAATTAATAATAACGTTGCTTAGAGTAATAACAATGTACCTGGAATAATGTATATATAGTACAACATTAATGAACTTACAATATAAAGTTAATGTACATTTTTTATAATATTAATATATATTCATATCAAAAAGCTATGTGTTGCAAATCTAAATTAATATATATGTATTTTTTAAAGTAATGTGCTCATTGTACAACACAAATGTATTTAAATGAATGTACTTGCAGCACAATATAAATATACCTAGATGTTTGAATAATATATATCAATCAATTTTTATGATAAAAAATATTATTAAAAATATTGTTATAATTATAAATTACATATAATATTTTATATAATATAATATAAATTATATAATTATAATAAATATAATATAAATATAAAATTGTTATTCATATTAATAATAAATATAATATTTATATCAAAAAACTATGTGTTGCTATTCCAAATCTAAACTAATATACTTATAATACAATACAAATGTATTTAAATGAATGTACTTGCAATATAATATAAATATACCTAAATATTTAAACAATATACCTCAATCAAAAAACAATGGGTAATAATAATTTTTATTATAAAAATATTATTAAAAATATAAATTATATATAATATTTATATAATATAATATAAATTATATAATTATAATAAATATAATATAAATATAAAATAATTAAATAACATAATAAAATTATATGTTATATTAATATAATTATATATGATAAATAAAAACATAAAAAAAAACTTATCTATAAAAAAAAATAGAACAAATAAAATAAAAAAACCAATTTGTGTGCATTCATCTATTACACGTATTAGGATTGTTAGTCTATATTGTAATATGAACTGAGATCTATAATATAAATTACCTAATAATTAAGTTGATTGTATATTGTTTATAGAATCGTATTTGGGCTCATCTGTCCGTCACCCCTCTAACTTAAGCTAAAAAAGAAAAAAAGAGGATAATATGCAATTAAAATATCAATAATTTTAAACATTGATTGGATTGCAGATTAAATCGATTTAGTCAATCTAATTTACTGGGATTTTAAATTTTTTTTTGAAACATGTAAATAATATTTAAAAATTTTTATAAAATGATATGAATCAGTTTAATTTATTTTTAATTTTTAATTAAATTAAATTAGTGACTAAATCTCGCTTTTGTCTTTCGGGGGTCTAGTCGGATTTTGGAAACCGTGCAAAATACTATACGGTGGGGAAAACAAATACTGTAACCGTGGACGGTACTGAAGTGAGGAGTAAAACTCGGAGGCCAATAGGGCAAAAGTGGACAATTTCAAAGTGAGTTGTAAAGCTCTCGGCGGATAACATGCTGTCTTCCATAGAATACACCTTCTGAAAGAGGTCCAGAAATTCAGGCTTTGCAATCCAAGGATGGTGGAATGTCATCATTGAGATTGTTGCTCCAATAGGGCAACTAGGCGAAGCCTTTACAAATTCCATTTGATTTTTGTATTTTCTCTATCAAATCCAATACTTTGGAAACTTATCAAACAACTGCTTAATGAACCGTGTTTGTTTTTTTCTTTTTTTTTGGGAGAACTAATGCACCATAAAATTTGAGTAGCCTGTGAAATGAGAAATTTTTAACTGGTCAAGTGTGGCCAGCCAAGCGGCAAGGATATCGATTGACAGAGCTAGTCTTGATGGGATTGGAAAGTACTAGGTTTCACGAGGTGTACGCTTTGGACTTATACACACAACACAAGTCAATTAAAAAAGAAAACAATTATGCATAACTATTTAATCACTATTTCTATGGAGATTCTTTTTTTTTTTTAAAAAAAAAAACCAATTTTAAGTCATTCATTAAACTAGATGCTCGATTGATATGTTAAAAAAATACTTCGAAATTGGATTAAAAATTAGAATAATTTCAATTTTTTTGTGTTTGGTTTACTTAGAAATACAATGGAATCAAAATAAAACTTTTTTAAATGGTGAAATCACTCATTTTCTTCTCTCACTTAGGAAATGAACTTTTATTTTCATGAAAATAAAATTAAATACATATTGTTTGATCAATTTAATGATATTTGATAATATCAAAATGAGATTTATAACATACATTATTAAATTAAATGTGATAATAATATGAAATTAAAATTCAAAATACTATATGATAATAAGAAAAAAATAATTTTATTAAAATCTTTATTAAAAATATAAATAAGATAACAATGTTTTTAACTATAATATATCATATATTTTATGTTCAGTATTAGAAGCTTTTTGTTCTACCCATTAAATCCAACAACAAGCTTCTAGGTGCTTGTCAAACTATTTTCAAATGATTTATCAAGTACTACTTTGACTTTACAGCAAAATAGTTTTCGAGTGCTACTTTAGACATCAATTCAACTTGTTCAAAGTATAAATCACTCCTTTCACATTTAAGTTATACAACTATCTAAACTATACTAATTTTGATCCTCATACAACTTATACAAATAGTGCTTAAAGAAGGATCATTTTTTAGTCCCACTATAACTCATTACAAGATTTAAGTACCTATTATGAGTAACTATAAATGGTCATATTCTTAAAGCCTTAAATACTTGTTACAACTTATTCTAGTACTTATGATAAGTTAGGTAGCATTTTAAAGGTTCAAAATGAAGTTCTTATATTATTTAAGGTCCATTAGAATATTTGAAATCCTCCACAAATAAAACTAGTCATAAAATTAGTTATTATAAAGGTCAATGGGTTATTAGTTTTGCTTCAATGGGCATTGGGCACATGTAAGTAAAATCAAAATTTGGACAACTTTTCCAACAAATATTAAGATATTTCAATGACAATGTGAACATTCTAGTGGACATTCAAGCACTTTAACTATTATTAGTATTGACTTTGCACAAACATCTCACTCAGACAATCATAACTCTTTACAGAAAAATTTAGATAATGATCTATTTGATTTTTTTTTTTTTTAAATACGCTCAATAAGCTTTCTATCCATATATGGCTCATAATTTTTTTTCCATGATTCATTTTGTGGATAATCTTGAAGTTGATCCATGAACATATAAATATTTATAAGAGATGTTAGAACTTCTTAATATTTTATTATACTCAAAATCAATGGCATGGAAGCCTTAGGGTCGATATTCTCCCTCATTTTGAATGACGATGGAACATTAAGGTTAAAGATATAACAATAACTATAGCATCAAATACTTTTTCCCTTTTTTTTGAAAAAAGATTTTAAGTAATATCATCATTTTTAAAGCAATTTATCCTTCTAAAAAAGATAATTTGTTCTTATCTTAAGAAAATAACATATGTATACCTTGAGAACAATATTTATGGTATCAAGTTTGAGTGAAAAAATGATAATGCTAATTCATGACAAAGTAGTGCCAATTGTTGAAAATCACAATTCAATTTAATAATTCGAAAATAACATATAAATCCCTTAAATTTATGCATAATTACTCTAATTAAATGTAGGGGTAAGAACACTTGATCATAATCAATACATAAACTTGTATCCCTTTCTCACATTCTTTATTCACCAATACTTGAATACTTTGCCAATTTGAGCTTCATAATGGATGAATTATCACCTATAATCAAGTGGCTCTAGATACCCATATTTTCTTGGGTTCTTATGGATTAGTGCATATAATATATTCAAACAATTAATCCTACTATCAAGATTATGCTTTATGACCATGTATACCAAAATATTAGCAATGTCCATAAAATCTTTGAGGCTTATAAGTGGATGAATGATCATTTGGTCTATCATGTGGCCTACATATACAACTACATTGTTATATTTGGCCTTTGAGGTTTATATATGAAGGCATAATTTGCCTTGTGTTTCAAAAAATTATGATTTATGCATCTTTATAATCCTTAGACTTATGAGTTAGTGTTTGATACACATGCATTATTCTTTTACGAGTCATTATATATCTATCATTATGAGGACTAAATGTTCTATTATATTTTGCCGTCACATGATCTATGGATAGAGAAGGAATAGAAATAGAAGTAGATAGAGATGCATGAATGAAGCCAATTTCATGTTTAATTGATGGATCTCTTTAGACCTCCAAAATTGCATCTAATTTCTCCTTTCCTTTTAAAAATCTTAATATATTTTCCATGAAGTTCAAGTTTTCCTTTTTAAATCCTTAGCCATTTTTTACAAAAATTTAAGGTTTTTCAATGAATTTTAAGCATTTTCTTTTTTAAAGTATAGTGAGGTATTTTTCAAATTATAATTTTTCTTTCTAAGTTTGGAAAGGAGTTTTCAAAGAATATTTTTTCTTAAAAGCCCTAATGAGATCATTCATTAAACATGTAATGATGATTACGATGAGGTGGAAACCCTTTTTAAACCTTGAATGCTTATTATACTTTATTATAATATGTCAGATAAACTTTAAAGGTTCAAAATAAAGTCCTTATATAGCTTAAGAACCATTATAATGTTTGAAAATACCTTAAAATCAAAACTAGCCATTATTAGCTATTTTTTTTTTTAAACAAAACTAGTCATTACAAGATTCAATGAGACTTTAGTTTTGCTCTTATAGGCATTATGTATATACTGAAGCAAAATCAAAATTTAAGTAGCTTTTCCAATGGGTGTTTAGGGATTCCAATAGTTGTTAAGGCATTCCAGTAGTTGTTGAGTTACTTCAACAATCATTTGATTCCATATAAATATCTCTTACTCAAATAACCATAACTCTCTATAGGAAATTATAAATTATGATTTATTTTTATTTTTTTTGAAAACTATACTCAATGAGATTTAAATCCATATATGGCTCATCTATTCTTCATAAATTATTTTATAGACCATTTTGAAGTTCACTTATTTACATAATAGTTTCAGAATCAACATGATGATCCTTCATTTAAATGCTTATAACTTTCTGTATACACCTTGGATTTGTGCACTATTTAATTTTATGGAAACTAGAAATCTTTAGCTATTAATCCATGTGTTATGAAACTCTTTTACAATCATTCTACATATTAGTTCAAAATTCACTCTTCTATGGATCTATTTAACTTTCTTTCTTCTAAATGGTGTTCTATGCTTCATTTTTTCTTAGCTATATTTTTAGCACTTAAAGTTTTTTAAAATTATCTTCTATCAATGTTCTCTTCTATTTCTCTTAGTATTAACTAACATATAAATATTTGAACGAGATATTAGAACTTAATGTTTTGTCACATTTAAAATCAATAATCTTGAGGGTCAATATAGTAATATTAATATACAAAGGTAAAATACTAAAATATCCCTAGATTTTGACATAACACACTAATTAATATTTTTCGAAAAATATATTTTTGATATTTTTGTATTTTGAAATTATTACATATTGATATAGATTTTAGGGGTGTTCTTGAAGGTTTAGTAAAAATAAGAGATGAAATAAGGATAAAATATGATAGTAAAGAAAAATACATCAAATGTGTATATATATTTTTTCATGTTTAACTAATAATAAAAAGTTTGTAAATCTATTGAAAGAACTATTCAATACAACAGTGCTAAAACTTAAGAATCTAAAAATGTGTTTTAATAAAATAAATGATCGACCATGATAGAATCTACAAAAATTTTAGTATTTTATTTAAAACATAAAATTCAAATTCAAAGAGAAAATAAAAAACATTCAATTTAAAAGTAAATAAAAATTTCATATTTAATCTCATGTATACATGGACAAATATGTGAAGAAGTCACATTCCATATAAGTTGTGTATATGGTTTGGAAGAAGGTCTTATATATCTTTTGCTATTCATCTTATAACATTGTGTCAAAAAGATAAATACATGATTTTATTAGCCTTTATAAAAAAAAGATCTAATTCTTGGAAATTACTTGGATATTTATGTAATGTTAAGGTAATAGTGAAGAAAAAATATAAAATTCATTATAATTTATCATGTTGATCAATACTTAGGAAAGGTTAGAATGCTTTATAGGTTTCAATTTTTTGGCAATTTTGTTTCCTTAATATTAGGTGTACATTTAATTAGACAAGATTTAGACTATCTCAATTCTATTGTAATTAGTTCTTGATAGATGTAAAAATGTTAAGAGAAATAATTTCTTTAGATTTAAGGTTGCGTGCTTAAAAGATGAGACATGTATTAGAGCTACATTTGAGGACTAATAACTTGGACAATAAAATTAATTATATAGATGGGGGTCAAAAAGCTAGGAACATGCTCATTTTGGAATAGTATTAAGAACGTTATAGCAAAAAAAAAAAAATGAAGATTTCAAGACCCAAAAATCATGTGCCGATGCTAGGGTACTAAGAGACTTAAGGTCATCAAGACCTGTAACAAGCCTAATTACCTAGGAGATTAGCCATATATCATAACTTACATAAATAGCATCTTGAAATCTTAGGATTAAGAACTGATAGAAGAAAGGGAATTAAGCTGGGTTTAATCGCAAATATTTCATAAAACATATTCTTTCTCTTTTATGTCATGGTTATAACATCTTTTTTTTTTTATCATGCATAATATTTCTTTTATGCAATTTCTTTTCATGTCTTTACTTTCATATTATTCTTGCCATTATCATCACATGTAATAAAACATAACATAAAACTTTCCCATTAATAAATCACTAGAATAAAGAGGATTAACTTGGTCTCTTTTTATCATTATTCTCATCATCATTATCATAAACATTCATCATTTACTTAGCATAGGCCATAAACCCTAATTTACTTAACTTAGATTTCATATATCATAAACATATCCATTTTACATATCATGACTTAACATTACATTACATATACTCTTCCTTAAACTTCACATTATAAACATTTTACTTAAACTTGCAAAGACATCTAAGTATACAAGATTAAAGTAAAACATATTTTTTAGATTCGTGCATAACTATTGTCTTACATATACATCATAATAATAGGCAATTATGAAGAATCAATGTAGTGCTATAATAATACATGAGTCATTTAACTCATAGCATACTCGTTGTTATGAATTTCAAGTTTTGCTTGCAAAATAGTTGGTGTATATAAAGGGTGAGCTCCTTGTAGGAAATTCAATGAGGTAATATGTCCATTATACATATTCTCGCATGACTTTTCATGAATGACTTTTGTTGGCCCTAGGCACCGAGAAGGAGGGGTTGAATTGGTGTATAAAAATTAAAACAAGAAGGTAAGAAGGAAAATGAGTAGAATGGAGACATAAGATTTATAATGGTTCGGGTATAATCGACCCTACGTCTACTCCCTAATTCTTAGCAATTGGGTGTTCCACTATCTTGCAATGGTGTTTCTAAGCTCACACCAAACTTTTACACTTGTGTTTTTAAGGCTCACACAACAACCTTTACACTTGTGTTTTTGAGGCTCACACAACAACCTATTTTTAGTGTTTTTACAGGCTCACACTACAACCTTTACAAATGGTGTTTATGCTCACACCAAATAATCACTAAAAGAATAGAAAAGATTGAGCAGAAAAATTGCAAGAGTTTGGTTACAAATTAATGAATTCTCTTTTATTTACATCTGTTTGGTGACGTATTTATAGCCTCTACCCACTAAAGAGACATTGCAATAAAACTGGTAGCAAATCTCCAAAGTATGCTAGATAGATTTTTGCATTAAATGTTTATCAGGCTTCATTCGTGGTCGCTACTACTCTTCGAGGTCGCGATTTTTCAATTTTCTATACGGGAGCTAAAAATTATGGTGAAAATTCTCATCTGTCTAATGGCTAGTCCACATGTCACCTTCACATTGGTTCACCAGGAAAAAATATTCGTTGCCTTTTACCTGCCCACAAAAGTAGCAGTCGCGAGTTTTCTTGTACAAGTCACGACTTAGGACACAAATTCGTCTATCAAAATGTTCATCTTCTTTTATATAATTCGTGGTTGCTACCCACAAGTTGTCATCGTGACTTTTGTCTTCCAACGATCACCTGGGACACTTGTCATGTTGTGGTTGTAGACTTGATTCCTTCTTAAGTTACTTTGAAATTTGCGGTCGCGACTGAGGCGTGACATACACCGCGAATTCATTTGTGACTTTGGCTCTCCTTTTTTTGAATTGGTTGTGGCAAAGAAGTGGCTCTCGAATTCATCTATCCAATTTGTCAACATGGCTTAATCTAGTTCGGAGTCGCGAGTTATGAAGTTGCGCTCACGAATTAGGAGACACTTTCTTTGGAGATTATGGACTTCATCCAACTTCAAATTTAGAGACTATCTAAAAACTGCCAAACAACACTTAATTGAAAGATTAGAATTGATCAATCTCCTTTGTTAAGATCAAAAGAGTTTTAAGACTTAAGATTAACCATCCTAGTCCAACAATCTCCCCCTTTTTTATTTTGACAACTTAGATTGATCCAAAGGGAAAAATAATGCAGAATTATTAAGTTGGAGTGAAGTTAAGGCAAAGTTTCAATGAATAATACTTAAGGTAAAAATTTCCTAAGTATGTCATTCAATCATTGAAAAGACTTAAGTATTAAAGTATGATGCTCCCCCCAACTTAAGCTAAAATTTTTCAAGTTTTTATTTTTCTCCCCTTAAACTTAGATTCTTACTATCTCTTCCCCTTTGGCAAGATCAAAAAGAGAGTGTAAAAGGGAAGTGAA
Source organism: Omphalea diandra (assembly GCA_949677035.1). Lineage (NCBI taxonomy): Eukaryota > Viridiplantae > Streptophyta > Magnoliopsida > Malpighiales > Euphorbiaceae > Omphalea > Omphalea diandra. Next base: position 48,900 of record CATIWR010051062.1, on the reverse strand, counting down.
AATAAGCATAAGTGTACATAAGGAGCAAAATAAGAATGCAAAATATCAGGATAAAATTCATCAATCACAATAATGAAAGAAGCAACTTTATATATATATATATATATATATATATATATATATATATATATATATATATATATATATAAAATTATGGGATCATAATCAGTTTGAAACATAAACAAAAAACAAAAAAAATATAAAAGGATCCCTAATCTAGAGGATTAGAGAATCATCATCATCTCCAGAAGATGTTTCCTCTTGCTCTTATGTTGCTCCTTATGCTTCATCCCTATCCTCAACTTCTTCTTCATTGCCATCTTCATCTTATGTACCTTTAAATTCGGTGAAGTCTGGAAAATGACAAGGAGGAACCCCTAATTTCTCTTAAAGATCCACCATATCACTATGAAGATGTGATAGAAATAGGAATCTCCTCTTCATCATCCTCATCAATTTATCCAATTTTCGATCAATGGTGGCAAGAGACAACTTAGACTTGGGTTTTGGTTGAGGAGGACGGATTTGAACTGTGCCTTGTTCAATGTGGAGCCTCTTCCTTTTTTAGGCTTGTGAAGTTTCCATCTTCTTTGCTCCAACTGCACCTAGGGCATACGCATAGATGTCCGGATGAATAGCCTTGGCGTTAATAAGGTAGGTGAGATCTAGGAAGTTTTGTGAATGTAGAATTTTCTTAGTGAGGAATTTTTCTTTTTCCTCATCAAGGGCTCCAACGAAACGATACATGGCAGTGATGTGTAAGGGTAGCAAAAATTGGCTTTTGGGTTTAGTACTCATGTGAATCAATTGATCCATAAAGTACTGGCTAGTTTGGATTGGTTTATTTTTAACAAGGCAGAAAAGAAATGTCAAGTCTTTTTGGGACACTTTCTCGTTACCATCACCTCTTGCATTTACAGATAAGGTGATGATACGATGGAGTATCTAAAGGGGTAGGGATTTGATATGTTTAGACAAAGAAGAGCGGGGTCGTGTTTGATTTCAATGGAGATTTTCAACCAAAACTTGGAATAGATAACATCAAGTGCGGAGATTATGAAAGGGATGTTTTCTCTAACTTGTAAATTAAAAAGAGAAGAGAGTTGGTCAAAAGTAATGTAAAAAGGGTCGCCAAAGGCCCGAAACACTAACCCATATTGTCCATCCATTGAATCGACATTTCATCTCAATTAGACAGTACACATGAACTCCCACATGATTTCTTCATAACCGGGTTCATCTCGGAAGATGAACTCGTTGCAGCCTAAATTGGAGAGGAAAGCTCGAATTTTTGCATTGATACCCAAGGTTTCCAGCATAAAGGTTGAGGGTATCTTGTTTGGGAGAATGATCTTATAGGAGTTGGCTTTGAACCTTTCTTTTTCTTCCTTAGCAACTCCCTTCATGAGATGGAGGGTAGGGGATGCAAAGGGCTGAGCCACTGCCTTACCTTTATTTGCTCTAGAGAACTTCTTGGGAGCCATAGTAAGAGAGGAAGAGAGTTTGGGAGATTTTTAGAGAGATTTAAGAGAGAGAAGATGTTTGGGATAGAAGTGAGGAAGACACTGTTGAAGGGGGTATATATAGCCTTTGAAGGGGTGTAAAAATGGCTACAAATGGCTAGAAATGAATTAATGAAGAGTTGGAAACAATTGGCTGTCAAATCACTTAAATGTCTAGGCAGTTTGGTGAATCCATGAGTCGCGACCGCGAATTTAGAAAAATATGAGTAACCGACAAATTTTCCTCGAGAATACACGTTTTAATGGTCAAAATTTTGAAATTTGACCAAAATCGCAGTGGAGCAGAAATTTCGCGACTACGAATTGATGTTTGACAGCCAAGTGAAATTGACTTGTAATTTGTGATCGTGAAGAAAAGATAACGACCGCGAATTATGAGTCAGCAATGAAAAATTAGTTAAATTTTGAAAAAATTGTTATCCACTATACTATATCAAACACAAATATCAATACACATAGCAATATCACACATAAGATCAAAAATTTTCACATTAGAGAGCTTCCATCAAGCATTCCCAATTCCTTTTTAATGAAGTTCATCCTTTCTTCATTTAGAGGTTTAGTGAAAATATCTGCAAGTTGATGATTTGTGTCAATAAATTCTAACACAACATCACCCTTTTGCACATGATCTCTAAGAAAATGATGTCTAATATCTTTGTGCTTACTCCTAGAGTGTTGGATGAGATTTTTAGAAAGATTAATAGCACTTGTGTTATCACATTTGATAGGAATGTGATCCACTATTTTGCCAAAATCCTTCAATTATTGTTTCATCCAAAGAACTTGGGTACAATAATAACCTGCCGCTATATACTCGGCTTCCGTGATAGATAAGGCAACTGATACTTGTTTTTTACTAAACCATGAAACTAAGCATTCACCTATGAATTGGCAAGTCCCAAAAGTGTTTTTTCTATCTAGCAAGCTACCTGCATAATTCGCATCCGAATACCTTATGAGACTAAATGAAAAATCCCTAGGATACCATAACCCTAAGTGTATTATGCCAATGCAAATACTTAAAGATCCTTTTAACAACGTTAAAATGAGATTCTCTGAGGGAGGATTGAAACCTAGCACACAAGCAAACACTAAACATGATATCCGGTCTTGAAGTAGTAAGATAGAGTAGAGATCTGATCATACCTCGATATCTCTTTTCATCTACTTCTTTACCCGATTCATCCTTATCTAGTTTGATGGTATTGCTCATTGGAGTTTTAGCTACTTTGCAACCATCCATTTTGAATTTCTTTAGCATTTCCTTTGTATATTTGGCTTGGTTGATGAAGATCCCTTCCTTGGATTGCTTGATTTGTAAACCGAGAAAGAATTTGAGCTCTCCCATTATGCTCATTTCAAACTCCCTAGTCATACACTTAGCAAAATCCTTACAAAGAGATTCATTAGTAGCACCAAAGATAATATCATCAACATAGATTTGAACGATTAATTTATCATGCTTGTGTTTTTTGACAAAAAGTGTGGTGTCCACCTTCCCTTTCTCAAAATCATTTTCCAAGAGAAATAAGCTAAGACTTTCATACCATGCTCTTGGAGCGTATTTCAATCCATATAAGGCTTTGTTAAATTTGAAAACATGGTTTGGAAAACAATGAGACTCAAAACCAGGAGGTTCTTCAACATAAACTTCCTCCTCTATGATACCATTTAAAAAAGCACTTTTCACATCCATTTGAAAAAGTTTAAAATTCATATGACATGAAAAAGCTAAGAGAATCCTAATGGCCTCTAGTCTTGCAATGGGGGTAAAGGTCTCATCATAATCTATTCCTTCCTCTTGGTTGTACCCTTTGGCAACCAATCTAGCCTTGTTTCTAGTAATGAGACCTTGCTCATCTAACTTGTTCCTAAACACCCACTTACAACCTATAATTGGGTGTTCCTTAGGCCTAGGGACAAGTTCCCATACCTTGTTTCTCCCAAATTGATTGAGTTCTTCTTGCATAGCAAGTACCCAACACTCATCATCAAGAGCCTCATCAATTGACTTGGGCTCAAGTTGAGAAACAAATGCAAGATTATTATCTAAGAGTTGAGATCTAGTACTTACACTCTTAGAAGTATCACCAATGATTAAGTCCTTAGGGTGATACTTGGAGAATCTCCAATCTTTGGGTATATCTTGTCATGGCTCATTTTCTTGTTGATGTTGATGTTGGTCTTCATCTACTCTTGATGAATCAACTTCTTCTTTTTCTTTATCAATTCTTCTTGTAGAATCATCCAATTCCAGCTCTTCAAGATCACTTATAAGATCATCAACAAAAATATCTTTCCTAAGATCAAGCTTACTAGATTCATCAAAAATAACATTCATAGATTCTTCAACTACTATTGTACTTTTGTTAAAAACTCTATATGCTTTACTTATGGTGGAATAACCTAAGAAAATTCCTTCATTAGTTTTGGAATCAAAATTTCCAAGATTATCCTTGGTGTTCAAAATATAACACTTACATCCAAATACTCTTAGGTATGAAATTTTGGGTTTTCTACCATTCCAAAGCTCATAAGAAGTTTTATTGAGAATGGATCTTTTGAAAACTCTATTTGCAATATAACATGAGGTATTAATAGCTTCGACCCAAAAGTAATTTGGTAAGGAACACTCATTGAGCATTGTCCGAGCCATTTCTACCAAAGTTCTATTTTTCCTCTCTACAACACCATTTTGTTGTAGTGTTCTAGGAGTTGAAAAATTATGAAAAGCTTCATTCTCCAAACAATAATTTTCAAATGATTCATTTTGAAATTCCTTTCCATAGTCACTTCTAATAAAAGATATGAACTAACCTTTTTCATTTTGAACTCTTTTTGTAAAACTTTTAAAAGCATCAAATGAATCATTCTTATGAGCTAGAAAGGATACCCATGTGAACCTAGAGTAGTCATCTACAACGACTAGTGCATAATGTTTTCCACCTAAGCTAACACTTCTAGTAGGTCCTATTAAGTTCATATGGATAAGTTAAAGTGGTCTAGATGTACTTACAACATTTTTGGCCTTGTAAGAGGCATGATGTTGCTTTCCATTTTGGGATGGACCATATATCTTATCTTTGGCAAAATTTAGCTTGGGAAGCCCTTCCACTAACTTTCCTTTGGATAGGCTTTGAAGAAGATCCATGCTTGCATGTCCAAGTCTTCTATGCCAAAACCAAGCTTCATTGCTTAAAGACATAAGACACTTAAAAGATTGGTTGGCCAAATTGTCTAAGTCAATTGAATAGGTATTGCCTTTCCTTTCACCCTTGAAAATAACTTCATCATCCATTAAAGTGGTGACTCAGCATTCTCTAGGATCAAAGGTGACCTTATTACCTTTGTCACACAATTGACTTACACTTAACAAATTATGTTGTAAGCCACTAACTAAAAGAGCATTATCAATTAAAGAACATCCATTCTTACCAATGGTTCTAATGCCAATTACCTTACCCTTAGCATTGTTACCAAATGTGACATCTCCACCCTTTTTTTCTTTCAATGTCGTGAATAGCTTTCTATTTCCAGTCATGTGCTTTTAACATCCATTATCCACATGCCAATTGCTTGATTTGGTTGTTGTCACATTCCCCTACACAATAAAAGTGAGTTACCTTTTCTTAGGTACCCAATCATACTTGGGTCCTAGGGGGTTAGAGTTTAAAGGGTCCTCTAATTTGAGGTGAGCCTTCCTAATAAAACAATGAATGTTAACATGCCCATATTTCATGCAATAATGGCATTGGAGTTTAGACTTATGAGTCTTTCTCCTATGCACATATTTAGTATAAGTAGGGGGCCTTCTCATACCTTATTCATGTGAATGCATGCATGTGCACATTTGATGAGTAGGAGTAGAAAATTTTTTATGAGAATGATCATGCTTTTTATTGTAAATGTAGGCATGGTTAGCTCTTTGAGTCTTGGCTCTAGAGCTTAGGAAAGTCTTCCCTTTGCCCTTAGGCTTATGAGGCTTAGTGCTAGGAGCACTTTTCTTCCCAATTACCTTAATGCTTGAGGTTTGAGGTTGTGAAGCTCTAACAAATGTAGTTTGAGATGATGAGGAGGCTCCATTGAAGCCTAAACCATATCTAACTAGTGGTGGTCTTTGTGACACAATCAATGTGTCCAAGGCTTCTTTTCCTTTGTGGAACTTAGAGATTGAGATTATGAGCTCAATGACTTCTCCTTTAAAAGTGTCATTATCCTTCCTTAATAATGAAGCCATAAGAGAAGATGAAGTGGAAAGTCTTTCTACGGAATTTTTGACTTCTTCATTAGAAGTCCTTAACTCATTTACAAGATCACTAAGAGTCTTGTATTCATCTTCTAATTTTGAGCACCTTTTCTTATAAGTTTTCACTTGTGACTTGTACTTGTCACATCTCATGGTTAGAGCCTCTAGAAGCTCTTAATCTATCTCATCAAATTTAAAATCAGAATTAAAATGAGAAGAAGTACTTACCTCATTTCAAAGATCTTCTTGTGCCATGAAGCATATGTTGGCAACCTCTCATTCTCTTCTTCTTCTTCTTCACTTGAGCTATCATCCTAAGTGGCTGCAAAAATTTTCTTCTTCTCCTTGTCCCATCTCTTCTTCTTTTTTAATTTGGGACATTCATACTTGATGTGGCCTTACTTACCACATTCATAACAAGTGACTTCGTTGGATTTCTCTCTTGGATTAGGAGCTGTCTTCTTGAAGCCTTTTCTTTCCTTTCTTCTCTTGATCAACTCCTTTGTCCTCTTTGAGAGCATTGCTAGCTCCTCCTCTTCCTTGTCACTTTCTTCATCACTTAAGGTGATCTCTACCTCCTTCTTTTTTGTTAAAGCTTTAAGAGCTATGGTTTTTATTTCTTTCTCTAGTTTGTCTCCTTGGCCTCTTAGCTTTTTCATTTGTTCATCTTTTTGCAAGGCTAACTCATGAGTTAAGAATTTGCCTATCAACACATCGGTTGGAACCTTTCCAATTTTTAGATTTGACTCGTATATGCTGCAAACTCTTGCACCAAATTTATTTAGAGGAAGAGTTTTAAGGATTTTTATGTTTACCTCATAGAGAGTAAGAGTTCTTCTAAATTTCTTCATGTTGGTGATAATGGACAAGGGCTTGTTTGTCATGAAGAGTTCCCATTAGGCGACATACATCGCCAAACGGCTTGACTTGACTAGAGTTGTGCCTTTATGATAGTTCTCAAAAGTCTTCCAAATGGCATGAGCTATTTGATAGTGTTGCACTCTTCCAATCTCTTTTCTAGAGAGTGAGCTTAGAAGAATGACCATTGCTCTTTTGTTCTTACCATTTGATCTCCGGTGTGCTTCAACCCATTCATCCCTTAGGATTAATTCTTTATTACCATCCACAACTCTGGTGGGTGGCTTCCATTCCTTGATGACGATATCCCAAAGGTCCACCACATCTATGTGAAGATAGATCTCCATCCTATACTTCCAATGAGTATAATCTATTCCATCAAAGTATGGCTTGAGTTGTGAGTGGATTCCCTCTTGTGGCATGATATTTGTTCACCAAATGAAGGTTTGATTCTAAAGTGAGGCTCTGATACCACTTGTTGACGTTAGGCACTAAGAAGGGAAAGGGGGAGGGGGTTGAATTGGTGTATAAAAATTAAAATTAGAAATAGAGAGGAGAAATGAGATGAGAGGAAACACAAGATTTATAGTGGTTCGGGTATAATCGACCCTACGTCCACTCCCCAATTCTTCGAAATTGGGTATTCAACTATCTTTCAAAGGTGTTTTCAAGCTTACACCAAACTTTTAAACTTGTGTTTTGAAGGCTCACATAATAACCTATACACTTGTGATTTTAGGCTTACACAACAACCTTTACAACTTGTGTTTCAACAGGCTCACACAATAACCTATACACTTGTATTTTTAGGCTTACACAATAACCTTTACAACTTGTGTTTTAATAGGCTCACACAATAACCTCTCTTAGTGTTTTAACAGGCTCACACTATAACCTATTAAAGATGGTGTTTATGCTCACTCCTAATAATGACTTAAAGAATAAAAAAGAGTGAGTAGTAGAATTGGAAGAGTTTGGATACAAAGTTATTAATTCTTTTGCATTTACATCTGTTTGATGAGGTATTTATAGCCTTTACCCACTAAAGAGACGTTACAATAAAACTGGTACAAAATCATTAAAGAGTGTTTGACAAATTTTCGCATTTAATGCTTGACTGTTATGTTTTGCGACTGCTACTACTTATTCGCGGTTGCGAATTCCAAATTCCATAAGGAAAACTCCATTTGTGTCTAACGGCTAGTCCACATGGCAGCTTCTGATTAGTTTACTAGAAAAATATAGTTATTGCCTTTCACCTGCTCTCAAAAGTAGCGGTTGCGATTTATTTTATACAGGACGCAACTCTAAACTCAAATTCCTCTGCCAAAAGTGTTCTTCTTCTTCTTTTGGGTTTGCGGTCACTACTAACAAGTTCCCATCACGATTTTTGACTTCCAACGGTCACCTGGGACACTTGTCAAGTTGTGATTGTGAACTTGATTACATCTTGAGTTACTTTAAATTTCACGGTCGCGACTGAGGCAAGCTTTACACTGTGAATTCGTCTATCACATTTAGAGTTCTTCCTTTAGATGAATCACGGCCCAGAATGACTCTGTAATTTCATCTGTTTGATCTTCTGGTAAGTCTTTTAATGGATCGCGATTGTGAATCTTAGATTGTGGTCGCGATTTAGAAGTTACTTCATATTCTTTGAAGATTAATATTTTTATCCAACTTCTAACTTAAAGATTTACACAAAAACTGCAAAACAACTCAAAATAAAAACATTAAAAATGATCAATCCCCTTTGTCAAGATCAAAAAAGGCCTAAGACTTAGGGTTAACTACCCTAGTCCAACACCATTTATGCTTAAAGGCAAAGAAAAGGCACCTCAAAACTCTAAAGTTAAGTCTCTAAGAGTTAATCATGCATACATGTATGGAATGCATAAAAACACACACCTTCTACTCATCACTACACTTTCTCTTGCATGCATTCTTATGGCATTGGTATAAGAAGATTCCCTACTCATACCAAAGTGATTAAAAGGAGAAAACTAATAAATCTAGACTCTAATGTCATTATTGCATGAAATATGGTCACATAAATATGTTTTGCTATATTAGGAAGGCTTACCTTAAACTTGAGGATACTTTTAAGTCTAAATCCTAGAACCTAATTATGCTTGAGTACCTAAACAAATATGAATATGTTGTGTTTTGCAGGAGTGCTTTGAATCCACCAAAGAAGAAAATGATTGGCATGTGGATAGTGGATGCTCAAAGCACATGACTGAAGATATAAAGTTATTCACATCCATCAAGGAAGAGGATGATGGAATTGTCACATTTGGAAACAATTCTAAGGGTAATATAATTGGCATTGGTGTTGTTAGTAAAAAGGCTTGCCCCCTAATTGACAATGTTCTTTTAGTTGATGGTTTAATACATAATTTGTTGGGTGTAAGTCAATTATGTGATAAAGGTAACAAAATCACCTTTGACTTTAAAAAATGCCTTATCACTACCTTAGTAGATGACAATGTAGTCTTTAAAGGTGAAAGGTAAGGCAATACCTACATAATTTGCTTAGACAATTTAGGTAATCAATCCTTTAAGTGTCTTGTGTCCATTAGCAATGAATCATGGCTTTGGCATAAAAGACTTGGGCATGCAAGCATGAAGCTTCTCCAATAACTCTCAAAAGGAGAACTAGTGGAAGGTCTTCCTAAGTTAAAGTTCATTAATGATAAGACATGTGGACTTTGTCCAATGGAAAAGCAACACCAAACCTTCTTCAAACCCAAAAATGTTATAAGTACTTCTAGACTACTTGAACTTATCCATATGGACTTGGTTAGACCTATTAGAAATGCTAGCTTGGGTGGAAAACATTATGCATTTGTTCTTGTTGATGATTACTTAATGTTTACTTGGGTTAGTTTCTTAACTCATACGAGTGATACTTTTATTACATTTAAAAGTTTTCAAAAAGGGTTTAAAATGAAAAGGGTTACTTCATTTTTAATATTAGAAGTGATCATAGGAACAAATTTCAAAATGAAAATTATTATTTAGAAAATGGTATTTCTTATAACTTTTCAAATCTTAGAATGCCACAACAAAATGTTATTGTAGAAAGAAAAAATAGAACTTTAGTGAAAATGGCTGGAATTATGCTCAATGAGTATTCTCTTTCAAACTACTTTTAGGCTAAAGTCATTAACACATCATGTTATGTTGCAAATAGAGTTTTCAAAACACACATTTTAAATAAAATCTCTTATAAGTTAAGGATTGGAAGAAACCCTAAGATATCATATCTTAGAGTTTTGGATGCAAATGCCATATTTTAAACACCAAGAAAAACTTTGGGAAATTTGCTTCTAAAACCAATAAAGGTATTTTCTTAGATTATTCCACCATATCGAGTCTAACAAAAAGTCTATGATGGTTGAAGAGTTTATGAATGTTATATTTAATGAGTCTAGCAAACTTAAACTTAAGAAAGACTCTCTTATTGATAATCTTATAGGTGAATTTGAGAAGCTAAAGCTAAACTCCATGCCAAAAGAAGTTGAAGTTGAAGAAAAAGAATAACCTCAAGAGATAAAACAAGTTCAACCATACCAAAAGGAGAACCAAGCACAACATCTACCCAAGGATTAGAGGTACTTCAGGATCCATCCAAAATAACTCATCACTAGGGAAACCTTTAAAGGAGTAAGTATTAGACCTCAACTTAATGCCTTGGATAATAACCTTGCTTTTGTTTATCAATTTAACCAAAATTAATTAATGAGGCTCTTAATGATGAGTGTTGGGTGATTGTTATGCATGAGGAATTCAACCAATTTGAGGAAACTAAAGGATGAAAGGTTGTTCTAGGACCTAAAGAGCACCTAATTATGGGATGTAAATAGGTGTATAGGAACAAGTTAGATGAGCAAGGTTTCACCATTAGGAACAAAGTTAGATTGGTTACCAAGGGGTATGACTAAGAGGAAGGCATTGATTATGATGAAACCTTTGCCTTTATTGCAAGGTTATAGCCTATTAGGATTTTTCTTACATATATAAGTCATATGAATTTCAAGCTTTTTCAAATGGATGTTAAGAGTGCATTTTTTGAATGGTTTTAGTGATGAGTATGATGAAAAACCTTCGAGTTTTAAGTCTTATCATTTACCAAACCATATTTTCAAACTAACTAAGACCTTGTATGGATTAAAGTAAGATTTAAGAGCATGGTATGAAATGCTTAGTTCTTTTCTTTTGAAAAATGATTTTGAAAAGGGCTAGGTTAACATCATTTTATTTGTGAAAAAACATAACAAGGATACACTTATTGTTTAAATATTGATGATATAATCTTTAGTGCTACTAATAAATCTCTTTGTGAAAAATTTGCTAATTATATGACTAGAAAATTTCAAATGAGCATGATGAGATAGCTTAAGCTTTTCCTTCATCTTCAAAGCAAGCAATGTAAAAAAGGCATATTCACCAACCAATCCAAGTACATAAAGGAACTACTCAAGAAGTTTGGGATGGATGGATGTAAGATTGACAAAACACCAATGAGTTCATTAATTAAACTTGACAAAAAGAAGAATTGGGTAAACCTATTGATGAGAAAATGTATAAAGGTACGATTGGTTCTCTTCTCTATCTTACTACTTCTAATTGCAAAGAGAATAATTATTAAAAAAAGGTAGTTAGGAGTTCAACTTTTATTAATAATTTATGGTTTCTAATCTTCCATTCAATTCATTCATTCATCTAGTGTTACTATTAGATCACTTAATTGATTAATTAATCTCTCTCAAGTATCAATTAACTTATAAGAACATATAAAACTAAAGGTCTTTCAACATAATAGTTAAACATCATGTTATTGTCAAACAAAGTAAGATCTTAGTGATAACAATAAACTACTAAGTTCTCTTAACACAAAACAAATTAAGGGAATCATCGAAGGTCCATTCATGAAAAACATCTCACAATAGTTGATTCACAAAACTCAATATGATTAAGGGCCCTTTAATCAATAACATAAAGCTCACAATGATTGCTAACACAATAATGAATCAAATCTAAAGAACTTATATTAGAAAATCATAAGAGTTAAATAAGATCAATCTATAACCCTAACATGAAGAAAATGGCTCATAATAGAAGAAAAAGAAGAAGAAATAATCAAACTAATGATATTTGAAGCCATAGATTTCAATTCTTCAAGCTCTTGAATGATTGCCATCTTACTCCTCTTTACTCTTAAACCCTTGCTTAATTGATTTCTTTATTGTTTGGATGGTTATTTAATGATTATTGATGCCATAATTGATGGGGTTTTACCTCCGTAAATAGTGCTTTTAAGGTGTTTACTAAGTAAAAAGCTTAGAGGATTGGAAAATGAAGAGATTGGAGAAGAATAAGAAAACTCATTTTTTTACTTTCTTGAGTGTATGGACATGTGCATGGCCTTTTTGTGATTCCATAAGCATGGCCATGTCCTCTGGCTGTGCCTCATTCTTTAAATTCTTTTTTATTGGCACATTGTCATGCCTTTTTGTGACCCATTTTAACCTAAAAAATGGTTGAATTAGCTCAAACATAAGACATAAAAGTTGTATCTCTATATGTTAATTATTCAATGGTTTTTGAATCACCTTATTTGGAGTTGTGTAAGGGAGTTATGGCTAAAATAGCATGCAGTGCTCAAAATTGAAACATAGGTTGCCTTTTCTTACCTTTTGGCCACTTTTCTCTATTTTAACCTTATAAAATGCAAATATCTTCCATAAGATTCTTTTTTAGGTTAAATTCAATCATGAAATTTAACTTTTTAAGAGAATTAAACTATAAAATATATGAAATTATGTACCAAACAAATTCCCCCAAATCTAAACTCTTGTTTATCCTTAAGTAAGAACTAATCTTAGTAAAATCCAATAATTTAAATGGTCAAGAACAAGTTCCAAGGTCTTAAGGAGAAGTTTATCTTAGCAATAACCAAAATTTTCATCAATTAAGCGTATAGACATATAATAATCAACAAATTTCTAACTAATATGCTTTATTAAATAACCACATATAACTTAACATAATAGAGAACATGCGTGTGTCTTGGCAAGATATTTCATTCAAAATTTCAATGTCTAATCACACATAACTTAAATAAGATTGTACTGCAATTTCTTAGAAGTCGCACAAGACCATAGGCAAGACTATCCCACCTTTCTCCACTAATGTATATATAACAACCTAACGATCATAAGGTCTTTTAAGCTTGTAATGTAAAGCTAAGGGCAGGGCTTTCAAGAAGTGGTCAAGTCTAAAAATAAAAGAATATTTGCTAAGATAATAACTATACTAATGATGTGAAGAATGATGAAACCCTTTATATGCATTACCCATAATCATTGCAAAACATCCATGCTACCCTTTTTGTTTTTCCCTTTTGTGGCTTGATCTTTCCTTTCTTTCTTTTTCTTTTATTTGGCTCTTTCTTTTTCTTCTCTTCTTTATCATCTTCCTATTTATTCATCATCCTTTCTTTTTGTTCTTTTTCTCTTTTTTTTTTCTTTTTGATTCTTTTTCTTATTTTTCTTCTTAAATGATAAGAATGAATGATATACATGTGAGCAAAATATTAAATATCAATTTGCCACCACCAAACTTGAATTGATCCTTATGGTTTAGAATATAATAACAAATGAGCCCTTTTTGTAAATTCTTCAAATATGCACATATGCATAGGAACGACCCAACACATAACACATCATCATATAACCATATCCTAACTCTATTCTCTTAATAGGGCACATAAAAGATCATTTAGGCTATATGGTTCTAATGAGGGTTATGGGTTAATGAAAAAAAGGCAAATTATACTAACAAATAAGTATTCATTAAGTCTCAAAGGGGTAATGCATATTAAGATATGGATGGGGATTGAATAAGGGGCTAAAGAATGCTTTATCATCTCCCTAGGATTGCTAAGTTTAGGATTTCACCTCAAAAGATGGTTTATCAAGTTTTAGCATGTGTATAATTATCCACTTACCTAAGTCATGTATAACTATTAATGTTAATTGCAAAATCCATATTTCATGAAGTGTGCTCAGATTGTTCTATTACGATCAAATATATTAAACAAGACCATGTCATTTTCTTAAGCAAATTCAACTCAATTGATTAAAATAAATGGTTGTTAAATTCTTCATTTTCACCTTGGACCTTGAAAATCAATCTTTAATTCAAAGCATGAATTTCACACATGAAATCCTTGATTCCCCCAAACTTAAATTCATCATTGTCCTTAATGATGCAATGAATGCAAAACAAAGAAGAGAGACAAAGAAGGATTACCTTAATAGTGGCAAGAGAAACAAAATCTATCATCAAGACAAACATCAAGCAAAAACTAGGAACACAAAACATAAAGCATAAAGACATATAACAATAATGAAACCAAAAGAAACATGTTAATTTAAGGTCTTTAGCTTGACCTTTAAGAGTGGTCACTTAAGCTTCACCTTAGGTTTGTGATTGTCCTTCATTAATATTAGATGCATGCAATTCATTGGACTCAAATCCTTTAAGTCAATCATGACCCATTCTAAATACTTTTTTATTTGCCTTGACTTTTTTTCTTATTCTTGGTTTATGTCATTAAAGATTAAAACATATGAGATATCTAGCTCTCCAAAATATACATGATCATAAAGATAAGACAATGAGTCTATCTTTAATTGATAATAGTGTAAAATATAATGAGGTGTCTTTGTTATCTCATCATAGTTCAATTCATCAACAAGGAAGAGTGAACATGAATTAGTATCGTGAATTTCAAAAGGGAAAGGATTACTTACCTTGCATTCCTAGAAAATAAAACCTTTTTTTTTTCATTTTTATCTCTTATTAGTTTAGATTGTTTAAGCTCAAAACTCCCTTCTTTTTTGTGACAAACTTCATGCTCATGATCTTCTTTTTCATTAGTGCTCAATTTTCTCTCCTCCTTCACTGATGGATTTCCTTATAGTTTTTCTTCCTCAATGAGCTTTTTGTCTTCCTTATACTTCTTTAATCTTGAAGGAAAATGAATATAAGGCATATATGGCTTGGGACACACATAAGGATCAACTTTCTCCTTTGGATTGTCTTTCTTTATTAGATTTTTATCCTTGTCTTCTTTATTCTTAGTTTCTTCCTCCTCTTTCACCCTTGAATTGATGTCCTTACTTCTCTTTAATGTAATCTCCTTAACTTGCTGCATAGGATCAGGCTTAAAGGTGTTAAGTAGTATAGTAAAAGATATAAAATGTAAGACATTTGCTATTTGTCTTATTTGAATCTCAAGGTTATGGAAGGATGAAGAATAGTTTTCTGGCTTATCACCTAAGCTACTTATCATTTCATCTTGGTTTGCTAGCCTAGTACCAATTTTGGTGTTGAATTTCTCCAATATGCTTTCTAGGCTAGACTCTTTCTCATGGGATTAGTAGATTGGTGGTCAATAAAAAATAAAAGGAGCTTGAAGATTGGTGTTCAAATAATTGTTATTAGACTAAGAAATGTTAGGGTGGTTTTACTAACCGAGCAGTAGGTATTATAATGAGGATTATTAAGTTGGTTATTGAAATTCCCCACAAACTTACTTGTCTTTGTGCTAAAGCATACCCCATTTGGCAAGCTATGCTTGTATGGCCAATCCCTCCACATGATTCACATACCATCTTGAGAAATAAGAAGAAACTGTATAAGAAGTCATTGAATTTATTTGCTTGGTAAGAATAGAGACCTAAGTTTGTAATGCCTTGAGTGCATCCATGTTATGAAGTTTTATTTATGTATAAGAAATAAAAAATAATAAATAGAAACTATACCAAAAAAAAAAAAGAAAATTCTAGATAAACATAGAAATAATTACTTAGTATTAATATCATCGATCACTAGTAATGACACCACAAACTTGATGACAAATTAGTGCTATATAAATAACCCCTTGAACTGCAAGTGCATAGGTCGTCAAGTAATAAAGTGTAGGAAAGTATGGATATCATTCCCATGAGGATCAAGATTAAGTACAAAACATATCGTTCCTTATATTATCTATAAATTTTAATTAAAAGAAGGTCTAAACTAGAATTAATAACTAAGTAAACTATGAACAAAGTAATTGCAAAGAGAACAATTAATAGAAGAAGGTGGCTAGGGGTTCAACTTCACTTGTTGATAACTTGAGGTTTCTAATCTTCCATTCAATTGATTCAAACATTTAGTGTTACTACCATATCTCTTAAGTGATTAATTAATCTATTTTGTGTATCAATTAACATATAAGAATATGTTAAACTAAAGGTCTCTCAGCACAATAGTTAAACATCATATTGTCAAACAAAGTAAAATCTTAATGATAACAATAAACTACTGAGGTCTCTCACCATATAATAGATTAAGGTAATCATCGAAGGGTTGTTTCATGAAAACCATCTCTCAATAGTCAGTTCATAAAACTCAATATGATGGGTCCTATTGGCCCTTGAGCACCAAGAAGGGGGTTAAATTGGTGAAAAATTTAAAAATAAAAAGGAAGGTAATGAAAGATGGATATGGAAGAAATAGGAGAAGAGATGGAGACACAATATTTTATAGTGGTTTAGGTGTTAACTAACCCTATGTCCACTCCCCAATTATTCATAATTGGATATTCTACAAACACTAAATGGTGTTTCCAAGCTCACACTAAACTTGTACACTTTGTGTTTTATGGCTCACTCATAACCTTACAACTTGTGTTTTAAGGCTCACACAAAAACCTCTCAAGTGTTTCTTAAAGGCTACATTTAACCTGTTACAAGAGTTTTATAACTAACTCTCAAACCTTTTACAATGGTGTTTAATGCTTACACTCAACAATACCAACTCACATACAAAGAATTGAAGGTTGAGAAATAAAATTACAAGAATTTAGCTATATTCAATGTTATTCTTTTACATTAATGTATGTTTGGTAGAGTATTTATACACAATAACCACCAAAGAGACGTTACAAAAAAAAAACTATGTTTAAATCTTCAAGGCATGTTGGGCAAATTTTGCATTAATTGCCTATCAGACGCATTTTATGATCGTGATTTCTCTTAGTGCGCCAAATTTACTGAAATTATGGTAGAAAACCCTATTTATATCTAACGGCTAGTTCATATGGCATGTTATCATTAGTCTTCCAAGAAAAATAGTTGTTGTGTTCTTCTAACTAAACAAAACTTACGATCGCGAGCTATCTTCCTTTTGGATGTGATTGACACCTTAAACTCATTTGTTTGATAAAGAGAAGTTTCTTCAATAGGTTACAATCTTGAAGACTATTTTACCCTCATGAATTTTGATATGTTAATGACTATCTTGGACACCTGGCAAGCTCTGGTTGTGGACTTGGTTCCCTCCAAGAAATTCTAAAAGTTATGGTCACGATCCTGAACGTGATGGTCACCTAAAATTTGACAGTTTGAACTTTATAGCTTTCTTGGCTAGGTCGCGATAATCATTTGGTTTGCGAATTAGTCTGGACCAAAGTCATTCATTTCTTTTGCAATATCACGGTTGTGAATTAGAGGTGTTTAACCGTGAATTAGGATGCCTTACACAATGCTTGAGATTTAGATTCTTATTTAACTTTTAATGGAAACCTATCTTAAAAATTGCAAAAGCAAAACTTAAAATTGATGTTAAAACCTTATCAATATACATTGTCAAGATCAAAAGAGAGTTTTAACTTATGTTTAACCAACCTAGTCCAACAATCTACCCCTTTTTGATTTTGAGAACTTAGATTGATTTGACAGGGGATAAAGAATTGCATAAGTGTGAAGTTGAAATGGTTAACTTAGTTTAACAAATTTTACTAGTTAAGATACCAATTTAAACTTGAAATGCAAATAACTAAATTGAGATTGCTCCCCTTTAATTACGTCATGCAATTGCTTTCACTATTTCTCTCTCCCTTTGTCAAGATAAAAAAGAGAGAACAAAAGAGTGATATGGATGAGTATAAAGTGATGCAAATAAAGAACAACCATAAAGGGAACAAAAACTTCAAATTTTATTATTATAGTCATAAAGAAATATAAACATAAAGTTGTTGGATCACAATTTTTGGCTATAAGATAAATAAAATAAAAAAAAAGAAAAATTATAAGCTTAAGAAAAACTAGAAATAGAGGGTTAGTTTCTTAGGTTCCATTGAGGGAAGTTGGGAGAGTTTGGAAGACTTGAGAGAAGAAATGAGTTATAGATGAAGAAAAATGTTAAAAGTAGAATAAAGGGGTGTTAGGATGGTTTAAATAGTAAAAAAATTGATAAAAAGATAACAAAATGGTAAAAGTTGCATTAAATGAGGGGTTGACACTGTTTGACAGTCAAATTAACCATTGCCTAATAGTTGCTAGAATTCGCTGTCACTAATAACTGGTCGCAACCACTAATTACAAATTCTGTGAGTAATGGATAAGAATTCCTCAAAAAATGAAGGAGTCAACAGTTAAAGAATTTGAATTTTGAATCATGGTGGCGATTTAGAATCACGATAGTGAATTAAAAGCTTGATAGAAAATGGATAAGTGCCTGTAAATAGCGACTGTGATGGATAATCACGATCACAAATTACAAGGCAAAAAGAAAAATAATGAAAGAATAAGAATTTGCCTTTCTAGATATGATCCACTTAATGTAACGACGATTAATTCGAACAAAAAAGCATGGAAAAACTCAATTACTTAAAGAATTAACACATCCAAAGTAATTCAACATACATAATTATTAAACATATAAAGTGATAAATACAATGAAAAATGTGAGTAGAGATCAATTTCACCCTACAGAGCTTTCATCTAGCATCTCTAACTCCTTCTTAATGAAGTTCATCTTTTCTTCATTTAGGAGTTTAGTGAAAACGTCCGCAATTGGATGATTAGTGTCAATAAACTCCAACACCATATTACCATTTTGGACATGATCTCTAAGAAAATGATGTTTAATGTCAATATGCTTGCTCTGAAAATGTTGGATGGAATTCTTTGAAAGATTTATTTCACTTGTGTCACATTTGATAGGAATGTGATTAACAACCTTGCCATAATCCTTGAGTTATTATTTCATCCAAAGAACTTAGGTGCAACAACAACCAGTTGCCACATATTTTGCTTCAGCGGTAGATAAGGCAATTGAAACTTGCTTTTTACTAAACCAAGAAACTAAGCATTCTCTTATAAATTGGCAAGTTTCATAAGTGTTTTTCTATCTAATAGACTATCTGCATAATTCGTCTATGAATACCCAAGAAGATTAAACGATGAATTCCTAGGATACCATAACCCTAAATGCAATGTGCCATGTAAATATTTAAGAATCCTTTTAACAATAATTAAATGAGATTCCTTAGAGTATAATTGAAACCTAACACACATACAAGCACTAAAACATAATGTCGGATGTAGAAGCAGTGAGATAGAGGAAAGAACTAATCATATCTCTATACCTTTTTTCTTCAATAGGCTTACCTGATTCATATTTATACAGCTTGATGGTAGCATTCATTGGTGTCTTAACCAATTTGTATCCATCCATGCTAAACCTCTCAAGTAGATTCTTTATGTATTTGGTTTGGTTGATGAAGATGCTCTCTTTGGTTTGCTTGATCTATAGACTAAGGAAGAACTTGCGCTCTCTCATTATGCTCATCCCAAATTTCTTAGTCATACATTTATCAAAATCTTCACAAAGGGATTCATTAGTAGCACAAATATAATGTCATCAACATATATTTGTACAATAAGTGTATCTTGATTATGCTTTTTGACAAATAAAGTTGTATCAACCTTGCATTTTTCAAAATCATTTTGTAAAAGAAATGAACTAAGCCTCTCATACTAAGTCTTGGAGCTTGTTTTAAACCATATAGAGCATTAGTTATTTTGAAACATGATTTGGAAAAGCATGGGATTCAAAACCAAGAGCTTATTCAACATAAACTTCCTCCTCAATAATTCCATTCAACAATGCACTTTTAACATCCATTTGAAAAAGTTCAAAATTCATGTGACATGCAAATGCAAAAGAATCCTAATGGCCTTTAATCTGGCTACAAAAACATAAGTTTCATCATAATCAATTCCTTTCGTTTAGTTATATCCCTTTGCAACAAATCTAGCTTTGTTTCTAGTAATGAAACCTTGCTCATCTAACTTGTTCCTAAACACCCACTTCCATCCCACAATAAAGTGCTCTTTAGGCCTAAGACCTAGTTTCCATACTTTGCAATACAAACGAGGTTGATTTTCAAATCCTGATTCGTATGTAGCACAAATCTCAAGCTTTAATTCAAAGATCAAAACAAGATAAACTCTTAAATCCTAATTAGAGCTCTAAAAAACTTGTTTATGGCAACCTGAATTATAAAGATTCAAGAAGTTTTAATCTCAATCTTAAATTAACTAAGTAATTTAAGACCAAGATTAAACGAGTTTGTGAAATTATTAAGAACTCACTTAACAATCTCACTAAGTCCTATAAAGAACTCAAGAAGAGAATTAACTCTCATAGACAATTTTGCTAAAAGAAATATTCTTCAATTTTTTTAATTCATTGGTGAACAAGAAGGGCTATTTATAGCCTTTATAAAGTTGCTAAAAAACCCTAAGAATTACTTCCTAATTAGTCTTCGCAATTTGCCTAATCTATTTAGCAAAAAAGATTCTTAAACTAAATAAGAAAAAGACTCTCTTAAGCTAAATAGGAAAAAAAAACTAAAAGATATAAGATATCTTCCTAATTATAAAATAAGTTCTTATATAAGAAAATAACATAAGTTCCTAATTAGAAAAGGAAGAGAATGATATGTTAAGATCTTGTCAATCTTGGAAAGATATTTTGACTTGACTTTTCTTCCATATATGTCACCCATCCATTAGTTTCTATTGAGGACTTTTATTCTTCCCCCAAAGATACTTGGAATATTCTTAAAAGTTTCTTAAAATATTCTAGAATCTTTTGGAACCTTCTAGAGTCTTCTAAACATTTTTTATGTAAATTTTCTCCATTTGTAGAGTTAGACTTCTTGATTTCATTTTGAGGTTTCATACATGAATGAAGCATATAAATGACCATTTTTCCCTTGTGAAGAAGATTATCTAAATAACCCAAGTCTAAATAAGGCAGGTTCAAATATGACAGTTCCAAATATGATAAATCCAAATAAGGCAAGTTCAAATATGACAATTCCAAATATGATAGCTACAAATATGACAAGTCTAAATAAGATAATTTTAAATATGGTAGTTTCCAAATATGGCAGGTTTTTTAAGTTTTTGTGATGTCTTCCTCCTTTCGAAGGAGAACTCCTTACTAGTCTATTCCATTCTTTGTAATCTTTATCTTGTCGCTAACTTGGTTCGTATCATTCCCTCTCTCTTCAAAAAATTCGTCCTCGAATCTTAGCCTATAAGACAATAAAAACCAAGTATAAAAACTAATGAAGATAGAACTAAATCTAACTTACCATGCAAATTGCAAGTGTCTCCACTCGGATCAAATACAACTCGTGTGAAACTACCTATAGAAAGGTTAATACACGGTAAAGAAGTAGGAAAAGAATGAAAAATGAAAATAAGGTAACAAAAATAAACCATAGAAAACATTTTTTTTTTCTAGTATGGAGAAATACCAAAACATCAAATTTCTATAAAATGAAACACTAGAAGATCCAAGTTTATCAAAACAAGATTTATAAATCAAATAAAAACATGAAACATAAGAATTTTTGAAATCAAAAGAAAACTTTCTTGCTAACCAAATCCTAAAATATAAAGAAGAATAAAATAATGGTTTATAAGCATTAAAATAAGAAGAAGAACATTTAGAAAGATAAAATTTTGAAAAACAAGAACTAATGTCTTTTGAACACACTTCTAAAATGAAAAGAAGACTTGTAAAAATAAGAATTACAAGAAGTCAAACTCCTAAAATTAAAATAAGACTTTAAAAACAAGAATTACAAGAAGTCAAACTCCTAGAATTAAAAGAAGATAAGTTAAAACAAAATTTAAAAGGAAATAAATGTTAAAAAAAAAGAGTTCTTTAAAACACAAAAATAATAAGAAAAATGTTTATCACATTGAAAACAAGAAGAAAGATATGAAAAACAATTTGAAGAAGAAGACAAAATGCTAAGAGAAGGAGAAAAATATTCAGAACAAAAAAATCCTTTAAAATGAAAAAGCAAGTATTTAAAGAAGAAAACAAATTAGAAACGCAAAAACAATACATAAAACAAAAAGAACTGCGCCTAGAACACATAAAATAAGCATAATCATCTAAATAAGAATTATAAAACTCCATTGTACACAAATTTGCAACCTCACTCTTCATCATGACACCATCACCAATATTAAGAGTTAAGTTGGCTTTTTTGCTAGGCTCCTCCATTGAAAACCATTCTTCATATCCTTGTAAAAGAGACATAAAAGCACTATGCAAAATATTGTAAATTTCGTTAGTAGTGTAATATATCCCTTTGAATAAAAACATTGTTGTTGCCTTTTAGGAAGAATAACTCTCATCACTCTCTTTTTTCACATAGTTGTTCATTTTTCTCACTCTCTTCTTTTGCATGCACCTTTCTTGGTTTTCGTGCATCTACTCTAAGCTCTTCTTTTTCCACTTTTTGCTCGCACTGCTCATGGGTTTTCTCATAGTTCTTTTGTTGCGCAAATATTTCTTTTACACTCTCATGCGCATTATATCTCTCTCTTTTTATTTTATTTTCTTTTTGAATGTCAACATCATCTTTTTTTACAACCAATACATCATCATTATTGAGATTTACAATTTGAACATTTGAACAAATTTCTAATGGTGGTATCTCTACATCATGTAAGCTAGTACTATCAACACCATCTTTCAATATTATGCATATAATTTCAAGCTTTTGGCTATCAACATGTAAATAAGAAGTTTGAATGTCAAATGTACCTTTAGAAATAAGAATTTCATCATCAATGGTAGCTTTATAAACTTGTGTAGGCCTTGGAAACAATTCTTCATAGAAATTTAGGGCATACCTTTTTCGCAATCTTCTCTTTATCTCTCGCCATGTAGAGATTGGATTTCGCCCATAATACTCTTTAGCGTATGATAATTGTTCCCATCATAACAAGATATCATCTTTAAAGCTAACAATAGCAGTCATTACCGTATTTTCCTCAGAAAAGTTGTGGTATTCAAACACGATTTCTACTTGCTTTTCGCATGCTAAGTATTCTTTAGAACTACCTTTTCCATAGAATTTTGTCATTTTTGGCTTATAGTTATTATTGCAAGCTCGACTTAACTCATAGTTCAAATTTGAAAGATTATCCGCCAACTGTTTCATTTGATATAACATGCCTTTCATAGAGCATGTAAACTCATCCCTTTCTATCTCTTCCAAACTTGTCATTGTATAAGAAGAAGCAAAAAAACAAATAGAATCCTCACAACACTCCCTCATATTTTTATACTAAAGAAGATGACATTCCCCTCGTGTTTACTCAAAATTGGCTTTTACCCTCTTATGAGCTCACCACTCTTTTCCTTTTACCTCTCAAGATTCTTTTCTTTAAGTTCTTTTAGGACTAAGTCAATTTATGTCAAGTGAAGCTTAAACCAAACACAAACAAGTAAAAATTAGTTCTTAAAACACTTAGAAAACAAAAGAATTCAAAATAACACAATTAGTTGTACAAACAAATTTCTAAAGATCTAATAGTAATCAAAGAGTTTAGAAGGAAATTTAGAAGTGCAATTTGGTGTTTTGAATATGATAAAAAAAAATACGTCTAGGCTGAATGAGAAAGAGGATTTCAAAATCGGCTTGAAACACACCTTTGCAATTCTTAGCTTCTTTCTTTTTCTCTTCTTTTTTTTTTCTATTTTTTTCCTTGTTTTTTTCTTTCTTTTTTTATTTATTTATTTCTTTCTTTTCTTTTCTTTTTTTTGCTTTTTTTTTTTTTTAACTTTTGAAGCTAATATCAAACTTATAATTGCAAGAAACACAAAGAATAACTCAAAAATACAAAGAAACCAAATTTAGCATTTATAAGGGTATTGAGACAATTTTACTCTCCCTTGAATTCTAAGCTATGATTTGGCCCTAGACTTTAGAAAACACTGAAAAGATGATTAGTAATAAAAAGAATTAATTTGGAAGGAAGAACGACAGAGAAATTGCAAGAAATAAACTAGAATCAAGTTTTCCTTAATTTAAGGAGATTTTGGCAACTCCCAAATTTTAAGAAATTTCTTAAATCAATCACTTCAATTCTGAAATTAAGGACACAAAAATGGTTATTTAATGAAGAAATTCGAATTTGGATGGAAGAAACACAAGAAATCAAAGATTTTGCAAAGTTCCTTCATTCAAGGAATTTTTGCGCAAGTGTGAGATTTTAATGGAATTTGAATCTTCTTTTTTTTTTTTCAATGTGATATTTGATGATTAAATAAGACTAATGAAGGTACAAACAATGAAAATAAATAAATTTGAATGCAAGAATTGAGATATGGCAGAATTAGAGAAGAAAGGTGAAGAATGTGAATGGATGAACTAATAATAATGCAAGAACATAAAGATAGATACCTTTGATCTTGAATTTAGCCTTGGCTCTGATACCAAATGATACAAACGAGATTGATTTTCGAATCCTGATTCGTATATAGCACAAGTCCCAAGCTTTAATTCAAAGATCAAAATAAAATAAACTCTCAAATCCCAATTATACATCTAGAAAACTTGTTTCTAACAACCTGAATTATAAAGATTCAAGAGGTATTAATCTCAACCTTAAATTAACTAAGTAATTTAAGACCTAGATTAAACAAGTTTGTGGAATTATTAAGAACTCACTTAACAATCTCACTAAGTCCTATAAAGAACTCAAGAAGAGAATTAA
Source organism: Omphalea diandra (assembly GCA_949677035.1). Lineage (NCBI taxonomy): Eukaryota > Viridiplantae > Streptophyta > Magnoliopsida > Malpighiales > Euphorbiaceae > Omphalea > Omphalea diandra. The sequence goes on along the minus strand of CATIWR010051062.1, from coordinate 24,331 downwards.
CTCTCATAGATAATTTTACTAAAAGAAATATTCTTCAATTTTTTTTCATTCATTGGTGAACAAGAAGGGCTATTTATATCCTTTACAAAGTTGCTAGAAAACTCTAAGAATCACTTCCTAATTAGTCTTTGCAATCTGCCTAATCTATTTAGGAAAAAAAATACTCTTAAACTAAATAGGAAAAAGACTCTCTTAAACTAAATAGGAAAAAAAAAACTAAAAGATACAAGATATCTTCCTAAATATAAAATAAGTTCTTATATAAGAAAATAACATAAGTTCCTAATTAGAAAATGAAGAGAATGATATATTAAGATCTTACCAATCTTGGAAAGATATTTTGACTTGACTTTTCTTCCATATGTGTCGCCCCTCCATTAGTTCCTATTTAGGACTTTTATTCTTCCACTAAAGATACTTAAAATATTCTTAGAAGTTTCTTAGAATATTCTAGAATCTTTTGGAACCTTCTAGAATCTTCTAAACATTTTTTATGCAAATTTTTTCCATTTGTAGAGTTATACTTATTGATTTCATTTTGAGGTTCCATACATGAATGAAACATATAAATGACCATTTTGCCCTTGTAAAGAAGATTGTCCAAATAAGGCAAGTCTAAATAAGGCAGGTTCAAACATGGCAGCTCCAAATATGACAAGTCCAAATAAGGCACATTAAAATATGACAATTCCAAATATGACAGTTCCAATTATGACAACTCCAAATAAGATAATTTCAAATATGACAATTTCCAAATATGGTAGGTTTTAAAGCTTTTGCGATGTCTTCCACTTTTTGAAGGAGAACTCCTTATTAGTCCATTCCATTATTTGTAACCTTGATCTTGTCGCTAACTTGGTTCGTATCACTTTGTTTCTCTCAAATTGATTGAGTTCCTTTTACATAACAATCACCTAAATTTCATCATCAAAAGTTTCATCAACTGATTTTGGCTCAATTTGAGAAATAATTGCAAGATTATTATCTAATGCATAAATATGAGATCTAGTACTTACTCCTTTGGATATCTCACTAATGATTAGATCCTTTGGATGATGTTTTGACAATCTCCAACCCTTAGGAAGATCTTGAGTTGAAATTTCTACTTATTGTAGTTGAGTTTCCTTTTCATCTTTTAATGACTTATTATCTTCAAGATGAATCACCATTTCTTTTGGAGTTGAATCTAGCTCCAATTTCTCAAAGTCACCTGCAAGACAGTCAATAAGAGAACCTTTCCCAAGATTAAGTTTATTAGATTCATCAAACACAATATTCATAGACTTTTTAATAACTATAATACTTTTATTGAAAGCCTTATAGGCTTTACTAAAGGTGGAGTAGGCTAGAAATATACCTTTATTTGTCTTATAAGCAAATTTTCTAAGGTTGTCCTTAGTATTTAAAATGTAGTATTTACATCTAAAAACTCTAAGGTATGAAATCTTAGGTTTTCTACCATTCCAAAGCTTATAAGAAGTTTTATTGAGAATAGGTCATTTGAAAACATGATTAGCAATATAACAAGAAGTATTGATGGCTTCAACCAAAAGTAATTAGGCAAAGAATACTCATTGAGCATAGTTATAGCCATCTTTACCAATGTCCTATTTTTCCTCTCTATAACACCATTCTGTTATGGTGTTCTAGGAGTAGAAAAATTATGAGAAATCTTATTCTCAAGCAATAAGTTTTAAAAGATTCATTTTAAAATTCTTTTCCACGGTCACTCCTTATCAATGTGATGAAGTAACCTTTTTCATTTTGAATTCTTTTGCAAAACTTTTAAAGTATCAAAAATGTCATTCTTATGAGCTAGAAAGGATAACCAAGTAAACCTAGAGTAATCATCAATAATGAAAAATGCATAATGCTTTCCACCCAGACTAGCATTCCTTGTAGGTCCAATTAAGTCCATATGGATAAGTTAAAGGCGTCTAGATGTACTTACAACATTTTTTGCTTTGAAGGAAGTTTGATGTTGCTTCCCCAATTGGCAAGGTCCACATGTCTTTTCCTTGAAAAAGTTTGGCTTGGGAAGACCTTCCATTAGCTCTCCTTTAAATAGGCTTTGTAGGAACTCCATGCTAGCATGATCGAGTCTTATATGCCAAAGCCAAGCTTTACTGCTAAGAGACAAAAGACACTTGAATGATTGGCTAGTCAAATTGTCTAAGTCAATTAGGTAGGTATTGCCCTGCCTTTCACCTTCAAAGATTACCTTCCTATCCATGAAAGTGGTACCCCGACATTCTCTAGGGTCAAAGGTGACTTTATTACCTTTATCACACAATTGACTTACACTTAATAAATTATGTCGTAAACCATAAACTAAAAGCACATTGCCAATAAGTGAACAACTATTCTTACCAATTATTCTAATGTCAGTTACCTTACCTTTGGCATTATTCCCAAAAGTGACATTGCCACCTTCCTTCTCTTTTATAGCTATGAATCGTTTTTTGTTACTCATCATATGCTATGAGCATCGACTATCCACATGCCAATCATTATCTTCATTAGTGGTTGCCATACATTTCTACACACTAAAAAATAGATCACCTTTATTTAGGTACCAAAGCATACTTAGGTCCTTAGGGGTTAGGTCTTGAAGGGGTCCTCTAATTTGATGTAAGCCTTCCAAATATAGCAAAAAATATTTATGTGACCAAACTTCATACAATAATGATATTGGAGCTTAGACTTGTAAGTCTTTCTCCCATACAAAATTTAAGTATGAGTAGGGGGGCCTTCTCATACCATGATGGTGAGAATATGAGCATGTGTAAGAATGATAAAGAGTATAAGAGAATTTTTTTTATGTGTTAGGGTGAACATGTTTCTTATTGTAGATGAATGCATGATTAGCCTTTTTATGCTCAGGCTTTGAACCTTGAGATGCCTTCTTTTTGCCCTTGGACATGGGTGGCTTAATGCTAAGAGCATTTTTGCTCCCAATTACCTCAATACTAGATGTTTGAGGTATTGAAGCTCTAATAAAGGTAGTAAGAGGGGGTGTACATGATGAAGAGGCTCCATTGAAGCATAGACCATGTCTTACTAGAAGAGGTCTTTAAGATATAATTAATGTATCTAAACCTTCCTTTCCTTTTTGAAACTTAGAAATAGAATTTCTAAGCTCAATTACCTCTCTTTTTAAGATATCATTTTCCTTTCTCAAGGAATTTAGAGAAAAAGAAGATTTAGTAAGACTCTCAATAGATTTCTTTTTTTTTTAGTTCTTTATTTGAAGTCTTCAACTCACTTACAAGCTCATTTAATGAGTTAAACTCATTTTTCAGTTTTGAGCATTTCTTTTTGTAAGTTTTCGTTTGTAACTTATCACATCTCAAAGTAAGAGCTTTTAAGAGCTCAACATTGACATCATCATATGCATCATAATTATCACTAGAATAGGGTGAAAAAGTTACCTCATTAGAAGAGTCCTCTTGTGTCATGAAATACAGATTTGCTACTTCTTCATCTTCATCCTCCTCATTATAGTTGCCATCCCAAGTGGCTTTAAAGCTTTTCTTCTTTTCTTTATTCCCTTTCTTCTTCTTTTTTAACTTAGGGTAATCATATTTGAAGTGGCCTTGCTTGCCACACCCATAGCATGTTACTTCATTCTTCTTTTCTCTAAGGTTAGGAGATGCCTTCTTAAAGTTCCCTCTATCCTTTCTTCTTCTTATTAGCTCCTTGGTTCTTCTAGAAAGTATAATCAACTCCTTTTCTTCTTTTTCACTATCATCATCACTTGAGACAACTTCTACCTCTTTGTCTTTGGTTGTGGATTTAAAGGCTAAGGTCTTTTTTTCTGTTTTATCATTCTTATCCCCTTGCCCTTTCATCTTCTTCATTTCCTTATCCTTTTTCACGACTAGCTCATGAGTAAGAAGCTTGCCTATAAGGACATTTGTTGGCACCTTTCCTATTTCTGGATTTGACTCTTAAATATTATACACCTTTGCACCAAACTTTTTAAGAGGTAAAGATTTGAGGATTTTAGTGTTTACCTCATGATTGGTTAGTACTGCTTCGACTTTCTTCATATTTGAGATGATGGATAGGAGTTTATTTGTCATATTAGTGATGTTTTCATTGTCTTTCATCAAGAATATTTTCCATTCTGTCATATACATCTCTAATCTACTAAACTTCACCAAGGTTGTGCCTTCATAATAGTTCTTTAGAGGTTTCCATATTCCATAAGCAGTGAGGTAGTATTGTATTATTCTAATCTCCTCCATTAACAATGAGCTAAGAAGAATTGCCATTGCTCATTTATTCATTCCATTTGATCTTCTATGAGCTTTCACCCATTACTCTCTTAAGATTAACTCTTCACTTCCAACAACGACCTTAGTAGGAGGTTTCCATTCTTTTGCAACTATATCCTAAAGATCCACCACATTGTTGTCCAAATATATGTCCATTCTATACTTTCAATGTGTATAGTAAGATCCATCGAAGTATGGCTTGAGATGGGTCTAGATTCTTTCATGTGTCGTTTGTCTTTTCTCACACAATTAAGGGTTTTAATGAAACTTTACTATGATACCACTTGTTAGCCCTTGATCGCTAAGAAGGGGATTTAAATTGGTGGAAAATTTAAAAATTGGAGGGAAGGTAACAAAAGAAAGATATAGAAGAAGTAAGAGAAGAGATGAAGACATAATATTTTATAGTGTTTCAGGTGTTAACTAATCCTATGTCCATTCCTGAATTCTTCACAATTAGGTATTCTACTAACATTAAATGGTTTTTCCAAGCTCACACCAAACTTGTACACTTTGTGTTTTATAGCTCATACAAAGCCTTATAACTTATCTTTTAAGGCTCACACAAACACCTCTAAAGTGTTTCCCAAAGACTCGCACTTAACCTATTATAAGAGTTTTACAACTAGGCTAACTCCCAAACCTAATTACAATGGTGTTTAATGCCTACACCCAATAATACCAGCTCACATGTAAAGAATTGAAGGTTGACAAAGAAAATTACATGAGTTGCTTCAATCGATTATAGTATCAAACTATTTCACCCTCATAAATTTTTATATGTTAACTGTTATTTTGGACACTTGACAAGCTTTAGTTGTGGACTTGGTTCCCTTTGGGCAACTCTAAAAGTCACGGTCGCGATCTTGAACACGATGGTCATGGTGAATTCGACTGTTTGAACTTCATAGCTTTTTTAGTTAGGTCGCGACAGTGACTTGGTTCACTAATTAGTCTAAACCAAAGTCATTCATTCCTTTTACAATATCACAATCATGAATTAGAGGTTCTTAAACATGAATTAGGATGCTTTTCACAATGCTTGAGACTTAGCCTCTCATTCAACTTCTAATGTAAACCTATCTTAAAAACTATAGAAAGAACTACACTTAAAATTGATGTTAGAACATGTCAATCTACATTGTCCAAATCAAAAGAGAGATTTGACTTAGGTTTAACCAACCTAGTCCAACAGGTCCTTTAATCAATAATGAATAAAATCAAAAGAAATTATATTAAAAAATCAAAAGAGTTAAACAAATCTCTCTGTAAATATAATTTTAGAATGTTCATTCATCTTATTCCCTCGAGAAATGGAGAGAAGTATCGAGCGTATCATGTGCATGTAGAATAGATGCACTCCTTTCCACTCTCTATAAATATCCATCTTTAAAAATTTAAAAAAAATGCCAAAGACCCTAGCCAAATGCTACTAAATTGAGAACTCAAAACCTTAAAAACACTTTCTTAACACTGAAAACTCAAGTACCCCAAAGCATAACACCAAAAGGATCAAGGATAGACTAAACTAAACCCCTCTCCTCATATTGTAAGTACTATATTTTCAGGAGGAATCCACTACTAAAGGTATCTCTAAGGTCAACTAGCCAACCCCTAACCCAAGGGGCCATTTCTCCTTCTATTTTCTCTCATTCTCTCTTAAACTTTCAATTACATTTTTATGCCAGTAGTAAACCTAGAGGTCTTTATAGATAATTTTCTTGATATGAAAAAACTACTGGTTGATCTGTATATACCATTATTACTGCTCATAATAACTATACATAACAGTGAGTTTAAACTTTTAACCTATGTTTTATGCTTTCTTTTTAATTTCTCAAGCTTGTAATGGGATTGATTATGGTAGGTTGCAATAACCAATGACCTTACACTCTCATGAGCTTTAAGTTATGTTTATAACTCATGTATGTGTGATTATGTGACCATGCTCCCTCTCCTTTTGATTAAGTACACAGTCTCTCATGTTTTATATGTTTGGTGTGAAGGGAAAGTGATTGGAAAAGGTTACAACAACTTAAGACCCCATGATTCTGATATATTTGTTACCCTTTATTTATGAATTTATGTTTTATTGCATCATATGACTTGCATACTCATTACTCCCATCATTTTGCACCATACGTATCATTACCTTGATTTGCCTTAGCACCTTCATCCATTGAGGCAGTGCACCTACATGTCTATTTCACACTTTCTTTACTTGTATAATGATGGCAATATAAGTTATTAGATATCCATGAGGTAAAGACTATGGACCTCTCACTTTGTGTTGGAATCTTTAAGGTAGGACCTCTTATGTTTAGTGTTGTTTAGCACTAGCATGACTATTATCTTTGCAAGTTTGAGGGTTGTTTTCTCATCACATGAAATATTTTATGCATGCACCTTCCATATGCATGAACTTAATGAATGTGGTGAATGATGTATTAGATGAATGGTTAGGGCTACCTATAATGGATTGAATCATTACTAAGGTACAACTTGTAAAAGTGGATCATAAATTACCCAAAGGTGAGATCCTTGAATTCCAGTAACTTGAGGGTGCCTCATATCTTTCCCAAGTTGTACCAACTCCCAAATCTAAACTCTAACAGGATAAAGATGGGTTGGGCCTTTTAGATGATATATTTGGACTATACACTATCCCTGCCTAAAATTTTGTCCTAACCAAAGTTGGGTGGTGACACTATTCAAATATTTTAGGTATATTACCCCGTTCATGGTCCCTTGTTGGCCATTCAATTCATTTCATAGGCTTTATAATGTGAGAAGCCTATCTTAGGATCCCTTGATGATCTCACATGTGTTATTTCATAAGGGTTACACTAAAGTTTGACTCCATTTTCTCTCGACTACCCATTGGTTGATAAAAGGTTAAGAGCTATAAATAATATTTCACTTATTTAAGGTTAGCTAAGAAATATCGAGAGCCACTCATTGTGGCAATTACACTATGAACCAATAAAGTTGACTTCAAGAGAACAAACTTTAGTTCACTTTTATAATTATGTACTTGTTAATTAATCTTCCCACTACATCCAATAAAACACACACTAGGCCAGCTTTATATCTAATTAATGAGTCGTCTAAACTTAAGACTTAAGCTTTATTCAAACTTAAAAGATTGTGTAAAGCATCTAGTCATAAGCCAAGTATCTTTGTGTAAGTCAAATAGGGATGTATGGTAACCATCCCTAAGTTTACTAGAGCCATAAAGAGCTACATATGTAAAGAAGCCTTCAATGTAAAATTTATATACATCTCACTCCTACTTTATAAAGAGACCCTTAATATCAATATTTATGTAAATCCTATTCTCCATTATGCAAAAAAACTCTTTATGTAATGATTTATGTAATGATTTGTGTAGGATCAAATGTGTTTCTTAGATGTACTTACAACATTCTTTGCTTTAAAGGAAGATTGATGTTGCTTCCTCATTTGGCAAGGACCATAAGTCTTACCTCTTGAGAATCTTAGCTCGGGAAGACCTTCTACTAGCTTTCCCTTTAATAAGCTTTATAAGAGCTCCATGCTAGCATGTCAAAGTCTCCTATGCCATAGTCAAGCTTCATTACTAAGAGATATAAGACACTTAAAAGATTGGTTAGCCAAATTGTCTAAGTCAATTAGATAGGTATTGGCTTTCCTTTCACCCTTGAAAACTACCTTTTTATCCACTAAAGTGGTAACTCAACATTCTCTTAGGTCAAAGGTGACTTTATTACTTTTATCACATAATTCACTCACACTAAGCAAATTATGTTTCAAATCATCAACAAGTAAAACATCATTAATTAAAGAGCAACCATTCTTACCAATGGTTCTAATGTTAATTACCTTACATTTGGCATTGTTACCAAATGTGACATTGCCACCCTCATTTTCCTTTAAAGCCATGAATAGCTTCCTATTACCCGTCATATGCTTTAAGCATCTATTATCCATATGCCAATCATTTGCTTCATTGGTGGCTGCCAAACACCCTTACACAACACAAATAAATCATCTTTGCTTTAGTACCCAAGTATACTTAGGTCTTAAGGGGTTAGGTTTGCCTTGGCATGAGTGAGGGTTTTTCTCATACCTACATGATGTGTGTGTGAGCATGAACATGTATGAGTAGGTGTAGAAGTAAATTTTCTATGTATGTTTGAGTAAGCATCCCTTTTATTATACATGTATGCATGATTGGCCTTGTTAGCAATAGGCTTAGGACCTTGTTACACCCTTTCCTTCCCTTTAGGCAATGGAGATTTAGTGCTTTGAGCACCTTTCTTTCCAACTACCATAATTCTTGAAGTTTTAGGTGTTAAAGCCTTAATGAATGTAGTAAGTAAGGGAGTAGAAGAAGTAGAGGCTCCATTAAAGCCTAGACCATTCCTAATCAAAGGAGGTCTTTATGACATAATGAGTGTATCCAAAGCTTTCTTGCTCTTGTGGAACTTATAAATAGAGTTTTTAAGCTAAATGACTTCTCCTTTCAAAGAGTAATTTTCTTTTCTTAATGAATCTAAAGATAAAGGTGATTTAGAAAGACTTTCCATTGATTTCTTCACTTCTTCATTTGAAGCTCTCAATTCACTTATAAGACTATTTATGGATTTGAATTCATCCTCTAATTTAGTGCACTTCTTCTTGTAAGTTTTCATTTATGACTTATATTTATCACATTTCATGGTGAAAGCTTCTAGAAGCTCAACATCCATATCATCTAAATCTTTTAATTCAGAATAAGAGTAAGGTGAAGAGCCTACCTCACTAAATGAATCCTCTTGAGCCATGAAGCAAAGGTTTGTAACTTCTCCCTCTTCATCTTCTTCACTTGAGCTATCAACCTAAGTGGCTTTGAAACTATTTCTCTTTTCTTTGTCCATTTTCTTCTTCTTCTTCTTCAACTTGGGGCAGTCATATTTAATGTTCCCTTGCTTGCCACATTCATAGCAAGTGACATCATTTGATCTCTCTTTGGGAGTTGGAGTTGCTTTCTTGAAATTCCTTCTCTCTTTCCTTATTCTAATCAACCCCTTTATTCTTCTAGAGAGCATTGCAAGTTCCTCCTCCTCCTTGTCATTGTCTTCTTCACTTGAAGTTACTTCCAATTCCTTCTCCTTAGATGTGGATTTGAGTGCCAAGGTATTTCTTTCTTTTTTTAAAAAAAAATTTTTCTCCTTGACCCCTCATTTTCTTTATTTCCTCATCTTTCTTTAAGGCCAACTCGTAAGTCAAGATTTTGCCTATCAAGATATCCATTGGCACCTTTCTTATTTTTGAGTTGGACTCTTAGATACTACACACTATAGCACCAAATTTCTCACGAAGTAATGATTTCATAATTTTAGAATTTACCTCATGATTGGTGAGGACTCCCCCAAACTTCTTCATGTTAGTGATGATTGCTAGGAGTCTATTGGTCATGTTCATAATGCTTTCTTCCTCTTTCATCTTGAATAATTCCCACTCCATCACATACATCTCTAGTCGCCTAGACTTCACCAATGTGGTGCCTTCATGATTGTTCTCTAATGCCTTCCAAATTCCATGAGTAGTTAGGCAATGTTGAACCCTTCCAATTTCTTCTCTTGAGAGAGAACTTAGAAGGATTGTCATGGCTCTTTTATTTTTGCCATTGGATCTTCTGTGTGCATCAACCCATTCCTCTCTAAGGATTAGCTCCTCACTTCCATCCACCACTTTGGTGGGTGGCTTCCATTTCTTTACAACTATATCCCATAGATCCACCATATCAGTATCTAGATAAATCTCCATTCTATACTTCCAATGAGTATAGTTGACTCCATCAAAATATGGCTTGAGGTGAGTACAGATTCCTTTTTGTGCCATGATCTTTACTCACACAATTAAGCTTTTTAGGAAGACTTAGCTCTGATAACACTTGTTCGTCTAGGATGCCAAGAAGGGGGGTTGAATTAGAGGTTGATTAAAAATTAAAATGAAGGGTTAGTGTGTTTAGGAGATTAAGAAATAGATAAGAAAAATCAACACAAAGGTTTATAATGGTTCAGGTGTTAACAAACCCTATGTCCACTCCCCAATTCTTCCTAATTGGGTGTTTTGCTCAACTAAACTAATGTTTCTAAGCTCACACTACTTTTACGACTTGTGTTTATGGCTCACACAAAAACCCTTACACTTTGTATTTTCTAGGCTCACACAAAAACCTTATATAAGTGTTTTTAGGCTCACACTTCAACCTCTTACAAGAGTTTTGAATCTAGGCTAACTCTTAACCTACTTACAATAGTGTTTATTGCTCACACCTAACAATCAATAACACATTAAAGAAGAATCAAAGAATGAGTAGCGAATTGGCAAGAGTTTGGTTATAATTAATTCAATTCTCTTGCATTTACATATGTTTGGTGGAGTATTTATAGTCCACATCCACCAAAGAGATGTTATTCTAAAACTATCTCCAAATCTCCAAGTTGTGCTAGGCAGATTTTGCATTAAATGTTTGTCAGTCTAAAGTCATGGTCGCTACTATCATTTCACAGTTATGAATTTCTAATTTGCACTGAGAAGCTCAAAATCGCAGTAAAGAACCCCGTTCTGTCTAACGGCTAGTCCACATGTCATCTATCCATTGGTTGTCAAAGAAAAATAGTCATTATGTTCTACTTGCTTCTTAAAAGTCGCGGTCGCGAGTTGTCATGGCCTTGAGCGTGACTAAAATCGTGAATTACTCTATTTGATGAGAAAATTACAACTTCTTGAGTCACAATCGCAGCCAGGAATTTGCCTTTATGATTTTTGATATCCAATGATTACCTTGGACACTTGGCGTGTTATGGTTATGGCTTTGGTTCCCTCCTTTGTCACTATGAAATTCGCAATCGCGACTTAAAGTGCAATATCCACTACGAATTCCTTTGCGACTCAACCTTATTTCCTTCAACTAAGTCACAATAGTAAATTCGCCTGCGAATTCCTCTGGCCTAGCTTATTCCATCCTTATAGTTAATTCGAGGTCGCAATTTAGGGGACATTGACCGCAAATTTGGATGACCTTTATAAGATTGGAGATTTTGATTTTCATCCAACTTGCAATTGAAAAACTATCTTATAAACTGCAAAACAACACTTAATGAAACATTAGAACTGATCAATCTATATTGTCAAGATCAAAAGAGGTTCATGACTTAGGTTTAACCAACTTAGTCTAATAAAAACCATGATAAAAATAGGAGCCATAGAGTCATTAGTGGAGTTCATAGTCTTGGACATCCCGATTACCTTTTTCTTGTTTTTTGGATAACTATGATATCATCCTTTAGGAGGAGTCCTAATCCACCTTATATTAAAAGGTAAAGATCCTACATGAAAGAAAAACGGTCACTATATATGTTGAATTAGGTGATGTGGTTTAGCTTTGAGTATTATTGTATCACATTTGAGGGGATTTCAGGAGGTAGATATTTGTGATGAATGAATGGATTCTAAGATGGTTTGTGTCATACAGAAAATGAACTTTTTGCCAAGACAGGGGCTTGAAAAGCATAGTACAAGGATTTCTGAATTTTTAGACATGTTAACATAGTTTTTCAGATCTAGGTCAAGTTATTAAGAGGGTAAGGACAAGCTTAAGAACAAAGATTCATGAGGACTACTGTTAGAATATTTTGTGCAAGAAAAGGAAACCATTTAAGATAAAAAAAAAAAAAAAAAAAAAGTAGTGCGACCTAATTGGGATTTCATTTGTTGCATAGGAAATGACTTCTTTCAAAAGGTGCATATTAGACGTGAGATATTTAACATGATAGAAAAGTTCAGATGAAGAGGCAACTAAAGAAAATAGTTAAAAATTATTATTAAAGAAGATGAGGAAGCTCTAATCTTTGGGTTTACCAAAGAAGAAGTAAGAGACCTCATATAGATAACGCAAAGTTCATGAGATGATTGACTATAGGAAAAGAAGAATGACCTTACGGGTGAGATGTACCAACTTACTACAGAAGGGCAATCCAACCATTAAGCTTGTAAAGCGAAAGACGAAGCAAACATTATAGAAGGAAAGTACTTAGGATAAACCTCACAAATATAGAGGTGATTATTAAAAGCTCATTTAAAGTTATGATTGTTGATAAGAAAAAAGAGTAGCTAGTTTAACCAGTAAGTAAAAAGGATGATGACTTGGATGGAATGACCTAATGGAAAAGTTTTCTATATATTGATTTAAGAACAATACCATAAAGGATGAATTTGAAGGGGTTGTCAAAGCAATGGGAACTAATGAACGAATTATTGATATGGCTAAAAAATAATCAAATGATGGTAATCTAGAGGTACTCCCTGATCAAACTTCAAAGAAAGAAAGATGTTGAGGAGAAGATACATAATTTAGAAGGAAAATTTTAGAGACCAATTGCCCTAATTAATATGTCTTTTGAAGAAATTATAAATGAAAATGTTATAGATGTCATGGTTTATAGTTTGTTTAAGGATGATGATGTATTTCTTTCAAATTTGAAAGTAATAAATGATGAATTTTCCTATTTCTGTGATGTTTTTCCTAATGATATTATGTAAGACCTAAAACATGTTTCTTAAGGGTTTCTCATAAAAGAGGACTACTTCCCCTAAATGATGAGCATAAGGAGTATAAATTTGATGAAATTGTTATGATTTTAATTATATAATTATGAATAGTTATGATATGAAATGAGTTAAAAGGGATGACTAATAGATATAAAGATGAAAGATGTTATGTCATAAGGAGAAAGTAAGTATAAGTTATGATGTATAAGTATGCATGTGTAAGAAATGATGATTAATCAACATGAATGAATGATGGAATTATAGGTTTAATGATGAAGAATATGTCAATATTATATGTAGAAGAAATTTATGTTCAATTACGTGTTGAAAAGAAATGAGAAATAAGGATGATGAAACTTAAGTATATGTTAAGTTAGGTGCATCATCTTTAATGACTGCTAAGGTATGTAAATGTTCTTAATGTGTAATTAAATAACTTTAATGAAGTGTTTTAAATGTATTTTAGATGCCTAAAGCTTATTTTTGAAGTATCACTAAGGAAGAAAGACTTAGATAGTTGCATAGATGTCTTATCTTAATGTTGTTGCCTATGTTTGCTTAATGTTTGCCTAATTTATATATCTCATATACATTTAAATAACATGATAATTATGTGTTCTAGATGTACTTTATATGTCTAGATTTAACATTTGAAGTGTGTTGAAGAAAGGAATAAAATTTAGAAGTAAAGCTTTCAAAAGGTTCGAATGCTCTATTTGGGCATTTTGAAATTTTCACACCTTTTCATCTTTATTTTCTCCCTAAACACAGCTCTAAATTAATTTTCCATCATTATTAATGTCTAAAAATGGTGTTTTAAGTGAATTAAGGAAAAGGACAAAAGGGTGGAAACATAAGTTTATGGGTTGGAAGTAACATTTTTGGTAGACTTTTTCTAAAATACTTCATTTAGGCATTTTAGTATTTTTACACCTCTATCTCTTTATATTCTTCCTAAACACGACTCCAGCCCCATTTCTATCAGTTTTTAGTAGTCTAAAACCGTCTCAAAACCTTTCCTCCATCCATGGCTACCAAATCAAGTTACGAGAATCAAGTTTACTCATCTTTTCCATCTTTTAATTAAGTTGGCGACTTTCTTCTCTTTATTTCAAGTAAATTATAATCGTTCATATTTATTATATTTTTTTATATATTTGAATAAGTATGCTTATGGTGTTTTTGAGCTTGGTGGTGATGAAAAAGATGAAGTTTGGTGTTAGTATGGTCTGAAAGATGATGTTGTCTTTAATTAAGGCTCTAAAAGAAGTTGATTCATATGGTCTGATTTCATTATTTCTTGATGATTATTGAGTTTATAAATGTTAATTAGCATCCTAATCTTTATATTTTGTGATGAGAATTAAAGCTTGAATGGTGTTTTACACCTTGGTTAAGATGGTGAAAATATTGATGTCTTAATGGGTTTTATGAAGTCCTCATGTAAATGAATTATGTTTACAAGGAGAATTCATGTTAAATTGAGTTTCTTGATTATTAATGGTTAATTGTATGATAATAAATGTTCCAATATTCTTGTTTAAGAAGAGAATTGAGCTTAATTTGATTTTTACACCTTGGTTGAACTAAAGGCAATATTGATGTAGTATTTTAAGCTTTGAAAGGAGTTAATATATATGGATTGATTATATAAGTTCTTAGTGATTATTGATTTCTTAAATGATAGTTGGCATCCTAAAATTCTTATTGATGATGAGAATTGAGGCTTGAAATATGTGTAACACCTTAGTTGTATTAAGTTAAATATTGATGTCTTAATAAACTTATGATTATTTATTATGCAAATGAGTTTTAATTCCAAGGAGAATTGATATAGTCTGAGTTCCTTGATATTATTTGAGTTTTTAACTATTTTAGACCATTATAAACCTAAGGTTTAAAGTCTTATTCAAGTGTTGAAGGTTGTATTACATCTTAGTTGGGGTAAAATTAAGTATGGATGTCTTAATGAATAAATTGATGGGTTATGATGAGAAATGAGTATATTGATGAATGTAGAAGTATACATTGATGGCTATGAAAAGAGTTAAGGATTTTAATTATGGATTACTATATGATTTAATGGTGATATTAATGTTGATACTATGAATGAGATAAAAGAAAAGTGTCGACAATGAGCTAAGTATGAATGATGACAGTTACATTATAAGTTAAAGACAGTGAAGGTTATGTTTGCATGCTTGATTGATGTTTAGGACTTCATTATCCTAATAAGAGCTTTTACCCTATTGTATTATATGTTATGTTTATTTTATATGTAATATGGATAAGTTTGAATGACTCTCCATATTATAGATGTTATATAATGATTGAATGAATGTCTATGCTTAGGCATGTACGTGTGTGAGCTGATTAAGAACAAGGATAAAGCTAAAAGCAAATAAGGGTAAGGCAAAGAGATATAGAAGAATAAAGCCGAAGCAAGGAAGAGTTATGGCTGGCAATAAAAGGTGAGGGATTTGAGTTATTTTTCATTGTCCATTACATACAAGAATCACAAGTTTAAATGTATATGCCATAGTAGGCCAATCTATGTTAATTTGAAAGTCATAAGCATTCTTATGAAATAAAATGCCATTATGCAATGTTATATTTAAATGTCATGTGATGTAAGGATAGTTTAAGGAAAAAGTGAAAATCTAAGGAGTCATAGCTAACTATTTAAGAATTATAACCTATGTGAAATGAATGTAATGTTATGCATGCATGACATAATTGGTAAGGAAAGTCCCTTAAGATAAGTAAAGGATACAACTAGTAAAGCAACTCCTGTGAGAGTGCACAACTAGAGAGGCAACTCCCTTATGCGAGAAATATAAGTAGACTAAGTAGGGAGTCTCATGGACTTGACTATCCATCTATGTAATGTTTTGTAAAGAAAATGAGTTATGCAGATAATGTGCCATGTAGTTAAAGATTCATTCATATAAAGGCCTGTGAGCATGCATATGGACAATATAAATTCCTCACTGACTTTTCCATAATGAGCTCACTCCCCTCCCCCCTATCCCATATATAAATTGTTTTACAAGATAAGCATAAGATTGATATCATGATTGATGGCTCAAGGTTAAAGGCTATAAATGAAGGTTTTAAGTTATGTATAATATATTGCCAAGGCATTACATTATTCCTTCGTAGTTGCCTACAGTAATGATGTATATGTATAATTGAAACAGTTATATATGTATTGAGTAAATGATAAGTTATATCATATATTCTTAGTAATCTTTGTAATGTCTAAGTTATGAATCATGTGATACATATATGTCCAATGTTAATATAAAGTAAAATGATTCTAATGCATGATTAATGGAAATGATATTGAGGCATACTATGATTTATTGCCCATGTAAAATAAGTGTTGAATGCTTATGATAATGAAAGGAATGTTATAGCTAGAGTGACTTTAAATGGACCCATAATTCTACAGTTGTCTAAATGGGAGAGTTTTATATTCAATGATGTGCATATAATGAAAGTAAGAAAAGGAAAGAATAATAAGGAGTGGGCTGGTGAGTCTAGATTCCCTCAGTTATGTCATGATAAAAAAAAAACGAACTAAATGGCTATAATATAATGTAAAAAACATTTTAATGAAATGTTTGGGATCAAGCTTAGCTTAAATCCCTATCTTTCATTTGTATTATCCTAAGAATTTAAAGTGAGACAAATTAAAGCTAGTAAGGTTTATGGGCCAACAAGTATAAATTTAAGATTTAAAGTATTGCAGAGTTTACAAATAGTCTTTAACCATTAGTAATTAGGCTTCCTATAGGTTCTGGAGGCCTTAAGCCTTTCTATTCCTTAGCACCGACACAGCCTGAAATCTGGGTCGCAACATAATATGTATAACATATATCATTTTACGAACATATTTAATATTAATTATATACAAATCACTTCTTTTAATCTTAACATATAAGAAAATTCTAAAATTTTGCTAATCATGAGTGACATCATGCTAGAAAATAGAAGAAAGTTTAAGTAGTTATTAAGAAAGCATCAGATGGTATTCACTTAGACCTATGAGGATATGTTAGGAGTTGACTTCCAGATTGTCTAACACACCACACCAATACACCCACATATGAAACTAGTTAACTAGAAGTTGAGGAGACTAAGGCCAGGATGGGTATAAATGATTGAGGATGAAGTCAGCCAACAATTAAGCACCAAATCCTTTAATGATGACATTGTTACTTTTTAGCCAAATTCCTTCATTTAAACCATGAAAAATTTGTTCAATCTATTTTGATAATTTTTATTTTTGCTATAACTTTTTGCAGGAATTTTTATTTTAAGCATTGTTTGCTTTAAATTTTTCTATTTTTACTAGGACTTTAACTGGGTGTGATTTTTCAATTTTGCATTTTAGGTATAATTGTCTTATTCTATAATTTCAAAGTTGTAAGCCTTAGTTTCACATTCTTGAATTGTACATAGTTGAAATTGAGCTCAATTCGATTCAAAAATTTGAAATGTGATACTCGATTGTATTTGATTTAAAAAATTCAAAGCTCGAAACTCGAGTGAAGTCTAATTGAGTCTCATTTTATAGTACCCAACTTGACTTGGTGATAAGCTCAATATAATTGAACTCGACTCAATTGATTAGTCCATAAACAATGAAAACACAATTTAGACTTAACTGAGACTCATGTTTTAAGCTCTAACTCAACTCGACAATATGCCTGACCTCAACTGAACCCGACTGTAGAGTCAAGCTTGAGCTGAGCAATTTGAAGCTCGAGCTCAAACTAAGTAGCTTGAACCTTAAGCTATTCGAGTAGCTTGATTACATCTTTATTCTCCTTACCAAATTGACAGTGCACTTTATGCTAACCAAATTAAGTTTGGCTTATAAGGCTCATGAATTGCCACATTAATATACTTGGGGCCTAATTAAAATATAATATTAATATTATATTTAAAATTATTTTTTAGAATAAAATCATTAGTACAAATGTAATATTTTTATAATAAATATTTCTTATAAAATTATAATAATTTAATTTAACATTTATGTTTATTAGAGTTATTTAGGCTCAATTAAGTTCTTTG
Organism: Omphalea diandra; assembly: GCA_949677035.1. Classification (NCBI taxonomy): domain Eukaryota; kingdom Viridiplantae; phylum Streptophyta; class Magnoliopsida; order Malpighiales; family Euphorbiaceae; genus Omphalea; species Omphalea diandra. Next base: position 6,386 of record CATIWR010051062.1, on the reverse strand, counting down.
AGCTCATGAGATATGAATAAATATACTAAATTTAGCTTGGAGTCGGTTCGATAATAAACAAGAAAAGTCCAAACTGACTATTGGCCTAACGTAATTGATTTCAATAAATATAAAAAATATATATATTTGCATGCTTATTTATAATTTTTTAATACTAAAAATTGTTTATAGAGAGAAGCCTTTAAATTGATGATTAAAAAATAGCTTATACAAATTTTTTTTTTAAAAAAACTAATAGAATAAAAGATTCTAATATGCTTTGTTTGAAGTAAATTTGTTTATTTTAAAGTGACTTTATTTATTTTGCAATGTCATATTTCTTTAGCCTTTTTAACATCAAAATCTATAAAATTGTCGGTCGATTCTATTTGAAAAGAATAAGCCAACACACATTTGGTTAACTTATCAAAGGTAGGACTTATACTATAATATTTATTATATAAAAAATTATTTCAAACAAAATATAAGTTTTTATCTCTTTATATTATTCTTTCTATATTTTTTTTAGTCACTGATTCTATCCATAGTTAAAATCATAATAGGACTCTAATTTAGATAGCCACCCAATACTCAACAATAATAATTAACTTTTGTTACCTGAAACTTAATCTTTCTATTTTTATTATGGTGAAATAACGTAAAAATACCTGAACTTTTAAAAAAGTTACATTTATATCATGAATATAATTTTTTTTAAAAATATATGAACTTATATTTTAATTCCATGTCTAGTCTCAAATAGGACTGATGATTCATAGAACTCGATATAGGCTAACATGGCTATCCACGTGTTATCATCACTTGAAATAACTTGCCATGTCAATGTGTCAAAATGATGTTTGAACTAACTTGCCATGTCAATACGTCAAAATGATGTTGTTTCCACCTATGATAAAATAACAAAAAAAAAAAACATTTGTTTTTATGGCCATAAATAGAAAGTAAATAGTAAACATGAAATAGAATTCAAAATTTGACTTAGAAATGAAATTCCTAAATTCCTAAATTCTTTGTTCTTACACACCGATGATGTTTTGTTGGAAGGGGTTCGTTAAGGCTATTATTCTATTTTGTTGCTAATAACTTGCTCATCCCTATTAAAGGTAAGGGCACCAAATCAAAATTTGTAAAATGGAATGAAAAGTTGCTTCTCTAAACTCAATCAAAATTTTCATTGAAGTTGGGTTGTGCCTGAAATTGTGTTAGTTACATGATAGTGGTCCCACTTAATTCATTGACTTGCCTTTCTTTATTACTTTCACATTGACATGCATATTAAAATGGAAACAACAAAATATATTCAATGTTGCTTTTATTTTGTTTATATATGGCCATATTTATGTTGAGTATTTATTATATTATTGTTGTATTTTATCGAGGAAAAAATGATGTTTTGTTATATAAGGCTATATTTACATGTTGTTATTGTATATTAATAAGGTTATCTATTTAAAATAGAGATGGAACCATTTACAATTAATTTTCATCATGGCAGGACATTTGCAGAGAATAACGAGTGGATGCCATGGATTAGAGGCAAATTGAGTTACCTTGATATTCATTTACTTGAATCTTTTGGCTACTTTGCTTATATGCATGATATAAAGATGTTGACTTATTCTAGTATCAGGAGAATTGCCTACCTAAAGCTTGGAATGGGTTTCTTGAAGGGTTTGATCTTTCTTTCAATTGTTGGGGACTTTTTAGCTATGTTGGATTGTATTAGAGATGGCATGATTGATGTATATGCCAAAGTGTATGAGGATCATGGACGTGAAAATACATCTAAAAATATGGTTAGTGGTTCAAATGTTGAAATGGAAATAGAATATAGTGTAGCTAACAATGATGATCCATTGTTTCATTACCTTGGGTTAAATGATGACATATAAGATGGAAACTATCAACCAGGATCAGATAGTTCATTTCATAGCTCGAATTATGATATTAGAATAAGTAGTTTGAATAATGAATTTAATGATGATGTTGAAATCCAAAAGAGAGTGAGAGATGAGAGATAAAAAAAAGCTACATTTGTAGAAAATACTAACTAAAATGTGCATGTGAAATATAAAGATAATCGAAGTGAAGATAATTTGTATAATGATATTGATGATTATGTGGTTTTGATACCATCAAGCACATATGAGGAGGATTAGTTTGACGAGAAGAGAAATAAGTAAATACCTAATGTATATGATCCCAATTACAATCATGTCGCTAAGATTCAAGGTTTCACAAATATTCAAAGATGCACATTAGTGTAAATTTGTGGTTAGGAAGCATGTTATCCTAAATGGTTATAATATTAGGTCAGTGAAAAACACAAGTACCTAGTTAGATGTTCATTGTATGGATGGATATTCGTTTTGACATTATAGGAGCATGTTGTCCTCCGAGAATACATTTATGATTAAGACATTGTTAGATGTGCACAATTGCTATAGGGTATAGAATAACAGACAGTTGATAGTAGAGTTTCTTGGTTAAGAGTACATGTATAAATTCAAGCTAAATCCCTTCTAACTTGTGAAGGAAATGGAAAAGGAAGTGATGGAGAAATATGATGTTATAGTCCCAATTTCTAAATGCTATAGGGCTAGGATTTCACATAATAATATGATGAGAGGGACACTGAAGAACCATTATGCCAAGTTGAGGAGTTATTTGCAAGAACAAATCTAAATTGATAGAGATAGGAAGTTTGTTTTACAAATTAACTTTGATGTGGTTTCAAACACATGCACTTTCAAGAGAATGTTTATTGTCTATAATACACTTAAGAATGGTTTTTCTCAGGGATGTAGGAAAATTTTAGGCTTTGATGGTGCATTTTTGAAAACATTAATTGGAGGGGCATTACTTGGAGCTATAATAAAAGATTGTAATAATAAGATGTTTCCTATTACATGGGCAGTGGTTAAAGGAGACAACTAATTTTTTTGGTATTTGTTTTTGGACATACTTTTTGAAGAGCTAAACATTAGAGATGGCTTTAGTTAGTCATTCATTTTTTACTAATAAAAGTGTGTCACTTGTTTTATAATGTTTTTTTTATGTAACATTCTTTTTAAAACATAAATTATTGATAATGTATACAAAACTATTTCTTGATCCATTTTAGTAAGGTATACTTAACAATATCAAGAAGCTTGTCCCCAAATGCAAAGCATAGGAATTATGTTCGATATATTTGGGCTAACTTGAAGAAGAAATGATTTAAGGGTGAAAAATTCAAAAATCTATTTTGGAATGCAGTGAAATGTCCAAATGAAAAACAATTGAAGGGTAAAGTAGAAGCTAATAAGTTTGAATGAATGGAAGATTATGAAGACATCAATCTAGGTCTAAAATGCTTTTGCAGGGCTTGTATCAAACCATGCTGCAAATCTAACATGAACGACAACATATGTGAGAATTTTAATAGTTACACAATCAGAGTATAGGAGAAACCTATTATTGACATGTTAGATTTAATAAGAGAGAAGTTGATGATGAGGATGGATAATCAAGTCTGAGTCACGAAACGAGTGACAGATAAAATTTCACACTAAAATTAGGAACAAACTAAAAATCACCTATAAGAACACAAGGCACTACATTGTAAACCTAACTATCAAAGATAAGTTTCAAGCATAAATGTTTGATGACCAATTTAGAGTTGATCTTGTTCTCGTTCTTGTAGCTCTAGATGGTGGACTTTAACAGACATTTCATGTGTCTATGCCTATGCCACAATCCATTACATGAAGTGTGACCTAATGGACTATATGGAATAATTCTATAATGTTGATAACTTTATATCACTCATGAGAATTTTGGCCTATTCCCAATGAATGGACCTGACATATGGCTTATAGATGATGGATAATAGGTATTACCCCCAAAATTTAAATCTCATCCATGAAGGGCTAAAAAAGCATGCAAATAGGACTGAGGATGAGGAAATACATAACCCTGCAACTCAAACCACAAAAATCAGAAAAGTTAGAGTGTATATGACTTGTTAATAATAAACCAACTTATAATGAGAAAAAATAATATGAATTTAGAGCTCTTGAGAAAATTCATGTGAGTACAATTAATTTTTTTAAAAAATTTCCTTTAATTATGTTGCTTACATCATCAAAGTAAACTTAATATATGCAAATGAATTGGTTGCTTGGAAAAAGAAGGCGTCCTAAGAAGCAAAGTCCTAATCAGATAGAGTTAGCCAGGGCTAACTCTAAAAGAAAGAAGAAAAAGAGAGGACTACAAATGCACATACATTAAATGATCCCATTTCATAAGCCTAACAAAACATCAACAAAAATACTGCTAGACCAAGTGTTAATATAACGAGTCCACCTAAGAGGTGAAATATAAAAACTGAACACCTAGAAAGACAATACCAAAGACTAATTACAAATTCTAGACTGGTATTTTGAGGGTATTAATTTTCATTACTTGGTTTCAAAGCTTAATATTGCCTGTGGATGCATTTACTAGCTTAATATTGTGTATGGATGTATTTGTTAGTTTAATATTGCTTATTCTTGTAAATGCCTCAAGACGATGGAAATATGGAAGCAATCAACCATTCTCATCTCAAAGATTAGGTGTAGCTGACATTGATGCTAATGGGAACCAGATTTGAACGACAATTTGAGCAACTTTAGAGTACATAAGTCTGTTTGTGAAATTAATTTGGAAGTACTTAAGTTTGTTTTAAAGTACTTATGTTTATTACCTTTAAGATTTATTTTGGAAGTACTTAAATTTATTTCTAAAACTGATTTAGATTTGAATTTGAATGACAATGTCGTACTTTGCTTGCTTTTGAATGCCATGGATTGTAATTTAGAATTGAATGCTATGGATTGTAATTTAAAAGATATGGATGCTTAATTTTAGCAACGAATATTGTCTGAAATTTGAAATGGTTATGAATTTTATTGAGTTATATAGTCAATTTGGACACATATATAGGTTAGTAGGTTGGTCGATCAATAACATGTTAAGCTAAATTCTGGCTGGCTTATGAATTGTATTGAGTTATATAGTCATTTTAGGCACATATTGAGCTATATAGTCATTTTGGACACATACACTTGTTTATGTTTTACAGGTTATGATAGTTATGATAGTGCCATTGTGGACACATATATGGTATGCCAATCTCTCTTTTCCTTTTAACTTGCCTAGTTTAGGTATAGCTATAAGGCACATAAGAATTATGCATCAATACCACTTGTAATCTATAAATAATAGATACATTGCTAATAAACCATTTAAATTAGTTTAGGAAGTTATCAAATACATGATGCAATAACCAAATCATTACTAACACAAAACATGAAATAGTCCACCTAACTTAAATAATAGAAAACTAGGCACAATTAACATAACTAATAATAAAGAAATAGTTATTCTCGAAAGCAACTAATAATCCAAAGAAACTAAAAGTCTAACCCCTACATATTTTATAAACTAACAATCCAAAGCAGTAAAGAAACTCGATGTTATAAACACAATAGTTCTTCTCTAAGGTACGATTGTGCTTTTCTGCTAGCTCAAGCTTCAGTTTTATATGTTTATTCTCCTTTTTACATTCCTACAGTACATTCCTCCATCTCCACTTTAACACTTTTAGGCATCATCATCTTTCCTCCAGCTCTCAAAAAGGTATGAATAAGGAATCTAGCCTCGCCTCTCTCTTAAATGCATTGAGAACATTCATATGGAACTTGTTTCATTGTTCATCATTCCAAATGAAGTAACTGCAATTGCTTCCTTACCCATTTGAATTTCAATATCAATTGAAAATTACTATTACCCATTTCATAACACATTATTAACCTCTTCCTATGCACAACACCAAAATCGTCGAGTTGGGTTGTCGTTTGTCCAGGACGTCTTCAATTTAGCTCATTGACCATATTTACAAATTATTGGATATTACCAGTAATCCCTAGCCACATTCATAGAAGACTCATTTGAATTTAAACTCATTGTGCAAATGGCAAATTATTATAAGCTTGACTCAAAATCATGATTTTTTTTTTATTTACCTTAAATCCCAAATTCCTTTAAGGGCAAAACAGATTGGATCAAAGGAGGAAATGATGTTGTTTTGAGGTGTTGAAGTGGTAAGTTGGATGAAGTGAGTGATAACACATGGATATCCATGTCAGCCTATGTTAGGTTTGGTGAATCATCAACCCTATCCAAGGCTAGATATTGAATTAAAATAAATGTTCACATGTTTAAACAAAAAAATTTTTTTGTTCAAGATATAAATGTAACTTCTTGAAAGTTCAAGTTTTTTATCATTATTTTAACTTTTATTATTTGTTGTCGTTACCATCAAAGCAATATATATATATATATATATATATATATATATA
>CATIWR010051051.1:0-16006 GCA_949677035.1 Omphalea diandra | reverse complement strand
TGTTCATAACAATGGTATACCAAGTAATCATTGAGACCATATAATTCTCACTTGACTTGTATTCATATGTAAAAGGTAACAATTCAATCTCATATACATGTAATAGAACATAATCACATCATAAAATTATCACACGCATACACATTAGAATCTAATTATCATTTTTACTCACCTTTTGATGTGACCATCCTTTATGGTAGGTTTGGTTCTCTCTCTAGGTCTTCCTCAAAGTTTTGAGATCCTAACATTTGATACATACATGGTTATAAGTATGCCAAAATGATTATGAATGCTTGGTATGCAACTATGGCATGATTGATGCAAGTGGACCTAGTATTTATGCATATTTTCCTTATATGGCAGCCTAAGCTTGCTACACTCTCACTACAATAACTCTAGATATACTTATCCAAATGACTTGAATCTATTTTCAAAAAAACAAGACATGTAATGAGACAACATATTCGAATCTCAGGCCAATATCAGACATACAAAAAATTTGGTGAATTTTAAAATTTTTCCCATTGCAATATCATCTCAGTCTGAGTAGGTCATACATTCCTAGGTGTATCTAAAATTTTACAAACCCAATTGCAATAATAATCTACCATCAGTTACAAAATATATAAATTAACATTTTTCTTTTTTTATTCATTGTCTAATTCAGTCTATAAGGTCACCAAAACAAAGGACCAATCTTAGGCTGAACAGGTTTGTAGCATATTGACAAATAGTCATGATGAAGGGATAATATCTCAACAACCATGCTGGATTTTGCAAAAATATTTCACAAATATGTAGATCAGACATAAATATACAACTTTCAAGTTTATACCATCATCAAATTCTGAATCTATGGCCATCAAATTATTGGAAAACATAATTAAAAGAAAGGTGGGGTTTCATCTAAGTATAGGGTCAGTCCCAATCAATGAGCCATATCTCTTTCCACACAACAAATAAATCAAAACTGCTTTACAAATATTTATAGGGGATATATACCTACAAATTTCTTGTTTTACACTTTGTCAAAATCAGAACATAAGGCCATCAAAATATAAGAAAACATAAAGACTGAGGTCATCTCAGTTGGTTGTGAACCAGCCCTAATGAAGGAGCCATAACTCCTCACACATACCAAATCAAACAAAACTGTTTCATATGAATTTATATGGGATATAAAGCTACAAATTTTATGTTTTGCACTTTCCCTAATTCCTCTTCTAGTTTTATGAAATCATGGGTACAAAATCCTGTTCTAACAGTAAAATCCAATACAAATAGCTCTTGTTCTCTTAAATTTCAACTTCCATCCAAGAGCTCTACCTCAATTACTCCATAATTCTCACTAACCATGCATTATTAAAATGTCATGAGAGATTAATTTCAGTTGAGAAAAAGATAAATTAACTTACCTATTGTCCCAGAATTAGAAAACATTAGGACTTTTTATTAGGCAGCCCACACTTCTTCCTCTCCTTCTTCTTCTTCTTTTTCTTCTTCCTTTCTTTCTTTCTTCCTTAGCTCTCTCTCTCTTTTGCTATAACTCACATCTAACCCCTTAATTCTGACCCTAATGGGTCAAAAATTCCACTTGTAAGCTATTGCAACAAGACAAAATCATGGGGTTGCATTCCTATTGGTTGGAAGTTCACTTTCCTCTTTTAGTCCCTATTCTTCACTCCTTAAGCACTTCCATCCATCTCCTAATTCCTAGATGCTCATTATACTTTAAAATAAGCTCTATAACACCATTATTTATGATGCCATAACAGGCATGCAACATAAAACAATTTTTTATGCAACTATACAAACACTACATATATGTTTAAGTGTACCAAATGCAAACGTGCAAGTGTCATTGTCGTGCTTCTACATTTCACATGTCTAAATGATTATTTATCCAATGCACATGTTCATGTGCGATTTCATATCATTTATGTAACAAATATGTTCATGTGATAACGCCAATGAATGTGGATAGGGATGTTACAGTTGTCAGGAACAATGTTTGCATTACAAGGTCACGATAAAATCAATCTATTGCATTTGCACTTGCATAGTCAATTCTTATACTTGTAATGTATCCTAATGATAGTTGATTGTTCGTTGTGCCATAAGATTCTTATTATTATTTTTATCCAGTGATTCATGACTCACCAAATTGCAATTTTATTTTTTAGATATTGATGCATAGGATTTGGATACTTTGGAGCATAAAATTTTATATATATACCCATGGACCTTAAGTCATTGATTGAATTCCAACTCTCTCTTTTCTTATGTCATGTACATATACCTAGATAGGAATGTATTTGTGATCACTAGCCTTAAACATTAGTTAACATATATGTACATTAAATACATGTTGGATTGTGTATATATGATGAATCAACTTTTATGCATATATATTTTGGGACTTGAATGCCATGATTAGTAAATGAAAATAGCGGTTGTAGGGGCCCCATTGAAACTAAGACCATGTCTCCTAAGGGGTGGTCTTTTAGATATAATGAGTGTATCCAAAGCTTTTTTCCCTTTTGAAATTTTAAGATGGAATTTCTTAACTCATTGACTTTACCTTTTAAATAATCATTTTCTTTTCTCAAAGAGTTAAAAAAACTAGATGTTTTGAAAATATTGTATACATATTTCTTAAGTTTCTCATTAGACTACCTTAAGTCATTAGCAAGATCATTTAAACATTTAAATTTTATATTTAAGTTTAAAACACTTTTTCTTGTACTGTTTCATTTGAGATTTGTATTTATGACATCTCAATTACATGTCTTTAAGAAGCTCATCATCTTCATCCTCATATGCATCATAATCGTCAGTAGAATGATAGGAAGTACTTACCCTAATGGAACAGTCCTCATGAGCCATAAAGTAAAAGTTGGCAATATCTAAATCTTCATCTTCTTCACTTAAGTCATCATCCCATGTTGCTTTGAAACACTTCTTCTTATCTTTACCCCCATTTATTTTTCTTTTTTAGCTTAAGACAATCTGATTTGATGTGTCCTTACTTTCCACATTCAAAGTAAGTTACATCATTTTTTCCTTGAAGTTAGGAGATGTCTTCTTAAGATTCCTTCTTTCCTTTTGATACGAACAATGTTGGATTAATCCTTACCCCTATGCTAAAGAATGGTTGCCCAAAATCTATCAAATCAAGTATTGGAGTTTGGATCTTCAAATCCCAATTAGACCTTTAGGAAACTTGTTTTTAGTAACCTACGTTATAAAGATTAAAAGTTCTGTTAACTCAAACCTTGAATTAACTAAGCCAATTTAAGATCAAAATTAACAAGTTTGTGAAATTATTAAGCCTTGACTCTACAATCTCACCATGTCCACTTAAGAACTTAAGAAAAGAATTTAATCTCATAAGCAAAATTACTAACAATCATAATATTGATCGAATGAATGCTCTCTTGGCAGAATATGATAGCTATTTATAGCCTTACAATGTTTAATTCAAAACCAATTAGGATTTAGTTTACATTCCCTAATAGAATTTAATATTTCCTAATGTAATAAGGAAAAGACAATCATAAAATAAATAGGAAAACTAAAGAAACATTATGATTGGTCAACAGGATTAGACCAAGATACTTTCCTAACTAAAGAACAACTCTTCCTAAATAAAAAAAGCAAAAGGATTCAGCCTAATGAAAAAATCCTAATGGCATTAGGAAACATTGCCAACTAAGGAAATCTTGGAAGAATCATCAACTTTGGGCCTTATTTCCTTGCTTACATGACTTGGGCTTCCTTTTACATGCCTCGGGCTTCTTTTTACATGCCTTACCCTAATTGGAGTATGCTTAGATGCTCTCCACAAGTTGGGCCCCATTGTATTAAGTTAAGTGCTCCATTTGAAAAGATTAAGCTCCCATCAGCTTTTAATTAGGCTTCACACATCCTTTGCTCTTCTTAGGCTAATCCATGTGTAACTCCTTATTGCATGAATGCTTCAATTTCCTCATTAAACTTCTTTAGCCTTCCCCTTGTGATTGGGACTTGAAGTTAAAGTGGATCCTTTACTAACTTACCTTGGCTATTTGCATCGTTCCTTCCATCATCAAGAGGATTTGTCCTTGAATCAACACTTTATCAAAATCGAAAAGAGATAAATCATCAACATTAAATGCAACACTAATATTATAATCAATAGGTAAGTCTAACTTGTAAGCATTATCATTAATCCTCTTAAAGACTTGAAAATATCCATCTCCTCTAGGGTCTAGCTTACATTTTATAAGGTTAGGAAACCTTTCTTTCCTAAAGTGTACCCAAACCCAATCACCTGGTTCAAATACTACTTTAACTCTACCCCTATTTGCATTTTTAGCAACTTGCTCATTCATTTTTCAATATTCAAACACACCTTCTCATGTAATTGTTTAACAAATTCATATTTCTTTTTACCCTCCATATTAACTCATAAATTAGAAGGAATTGGGGATAAATCCAAAGGACTCAATGGTATAAATCCATAAACAATCTCAAAAAAGCAATAATGTGCAAAATAGTGCATACTTCTATTATATGCAAATTCTATATGTGGCAAATATTTCCCCCAAGACTTCAAATTCTTTTTAATCAAAAATCTCAAAGTTGCCCTAAAGTGCTATTTACAACCTCAGTTTGGCCATCAGTTTATGGGTGGCATGAAGTAGAAAATAACAACTTAGTCCCCAATTTGCCCCATAATGTTTTGTATCCCTATCACTAACAATAGTTTTAGGCATACCATGTAACCTCACAATCTCTTTGAAAAATAAATTAGCTATGTTAATGGCATCATTAGTTTTATGACATGCAATAAAATATGCCATTTTAGAAAATTTCTCAACAATCGCAAAAATATAATCATTACCATGTTTTGACCTAGGTAACCCTAAAACAAAATCCATAGATATATCAACCCAAGGTGAGCTAGGAATGGTTAAAGGCATATAAAGACCAACCGGTTTTGATTTAGATTTTGCTTGTCTACATGCAACACATATGTCACACACCTTTTAAACATCAGTTCACATATTGGCCTAAAAAAAGTGCTGATGCAAAACATCTAAAGTCTTTTGAACTCTAAAGTGACCCACAAGTCCACCGCTATGGGCTTCCCTAACTAGAAAGTCACATAAAGAACTCTTAGGCACATAAAGTTTGTTATCTTTAAACAAGTAACCATCATGCTTAAAGAATATATAAAAAACACCCTTTTCACAATTTGCAATGAAATCATAAAAATCTGAATCTCTAGCATACAATTCTTTGATATACTCAAAACTAAGTAATTTAATGTCAATAATAGAAAGAAGAGTATACCTTTAAGATAGTGCATCGACCATTATATTTTCCTTACCTTATTTATATATTATGATATATGGAAAAGACTTAATAAATTCACTCCACTCTGGATGATTTTTGTTCAATTTTTGTTGTCTTTTAAGGTATTTAAAAGATTCATGGTCTGTATGAATGACAAATTCCTTAGGACAAAGATAATGATGCCATATGTGCAAAGCCCTAACTAAAGCATACATCTCTTTATCATAAAGTTGGATATTTCAATGAAGGTTCATTAAGTTTTTCACAAAAGTAAGCTATAGTCCTTCCTTTTTGCATCAAAATAGCTGCAACACCTAGACCTAAGGCATCACATTTAATTTCAAAAGTATTAGCATAGTTAGGCAAAGCTAATAAAGGTGCACTAGTTCATTTAAATTGCAACAAGTCAAAAGCATGTTGTTGTGCCTCCCCCCATTTAAAACAAACACTATTTTTTATAATTTCAGTTAAGGGAGCCATAATAGTGCTAAAATCCTTTACAAACCTCTTGTAAAAACTTGTTAAACCATGAAAAAACCTTACCTCACTTACATTAGATGGAATTGGCCATGCCTTGATGACATTTACCTTTTGTTCATCAAATTATATTCCATCATTGCTAATAACAAAACCTAGAAAAAAAAGCTTAAAAGTATAAAAAGAACACTTTTTAAAGTTAATGTACCATTTTTCTTTTTGTAAAACTTCAAAAACTAAACTTACATGCTCTAAATGCTTTTTTAAAGACTTAGAATAAATAAGAATGTCGTCAAAATAAATAACTACAAATTTTTCTAATTATGCACGTAATATATGGTTTATCAATCTCATAAAAGAGCTAGGGGCATTACTTAGCCCAAAAGGCATAACTAACCATTCAAACAATCCATCTTTAGTTTTAAAAGTTGATTTCCATTCATCCCCTTCACACATCTTAATTTGATGATAATCACTTTTTAAATCAATTTTATAAAACATGCATACACCATGCAATTCATTTAACATGTCATCTAACCTATGAATTGGATGCATCTACTTAATGGTTATCTTATTAATGGCCCTACAATGAATACACTTGCTTCAAGATCCATCATTTTTAGGCTCTAATAAAATGGGAACTGCACAATGACTCATACTTTCCCTTGCCAAGCCTTTTTCCATGAGCTCCTTTACTTGCCTCTGAAGCTCCTTTATCTCTTCGGGGTCGCTTCTATCGGCTGGCCTATTTGGAAATTGAGAGCCTAGAATGAAATCAACTTGGTGCTTAATTCCTCTTAAGGGTGTCAATCCATTGGGCACATCATGAGAAACAAATATAAAAAGTTATGTAACAAGGAAACAAAACCATTAGAAAAAATATTAGTTAGATCATTACTAAAAGAAAAACATGTTAGTTTCACATATTTATACAAAAGCATAGCCATAGGTGTTTTGGCTAGTAAAGCTTTGCTCAGATCCCTTTCTTTTGCAAATATATATTTTTTCACACCCATTCCTTTTGCATGCCTCTTACTTTTTTGATGGGCATCCCCTATTTAATCTCTTTTTCCCCCTCTAATCTCACATGCCTCTTTGGTTTTCTCACTACTCTCATTTTGCTGCATTACTTTTACTTTTTCTTTTTCTTGGTTGAATACACTTTCTCTCTCTCTTATTACTTTTTAGTCCTCAAAAATTTGTTGAGGTGTTAAAGAGTACAAACCAATATACTTGCCCTCAAAATCAAACTCATAAGTACTAAAGAACCCATCATGTTGGGCTTGCCTATCAAATTAACATGGTAGACCCAAAAGTATATGACTAGCTTATATAGGAATAACATCACAAAGCACCTCATCCTTCTATCTACAAATAGAAAGTGATATCAAAACTTGCTTAGTAACTTTTACTTCCACACTATCATATAGCCATTGCAAGTTATAAGGCTTAGCATGTTTCATGGTTGGTAAATTTAGCCTTTCAATAACATAGGTACTAGCCATATTAGTTCAACTAGCACCACTAATAATAGTAAGACATAAATTACCTATACATAAAATGAAAAATATTTTCCCTTTAAATTTCATCACCCTTAACTTGCATACTTAAAGAATGCCTAGCTATAATAATATTCTTACTAGTTACCTCATTTGGATCCTCAAAATCATAATCACAAGCATCTTCCAATGGATGCATCTTGAGTTTAATTGTATAGCCATCATTATTACCATCACTTACTATCTCTCCATCACGTAAAACTATGGTCCTTTTATTGGGATATTCAACTCCCATGTGTCCTATCCCTTTGCACATAAAGCGAATAATTGAACTTGGCCTTTTAGGGGGTTCAATCTTAGCATTATAGTTGGGCTTGCTCCATTCATCCATTTTCTGTGGTTTGGTCTTGGGCCTATTATTGGGCTTGTCACCACTTTTAAACTTGTTAGTCTAAGAAACTAAATTGAAATTGGGTTTAGAATGCTTATTTTTTTGTTGTATTTCCACCTTAATTGCAAGGTGATACAACTCCTTCAAAATGTCATATTACTTTAGCTCCACTTCATTGGCAATTTCTCTATTGAGATCAGTAAGAAAACATGCCAAAGTTTGCTCCATAGGCTCTTATAGTTCTACCTTCATCAAGGTGATTTCAAGATCTTAATAATACTCTTCCACACTCATATTATCTTGTAGAAGTCTTTGCAACTTTTTATGTAAATCTCTAAGGTAATAACTAGGAACAAATCTTTTTCTTATAGCCATCTTCATATCTACCCAAGTATAAATTGGTGAATCCCACATCTTCATCTAATACTTCTAATTTGATCCTAACATACAATAGCATATCCCATAAATTCAATAATAGCAAATTCAACCTTTTTATCCTCATTATAATTATGACAATCAAAAATAAAATCCATAATCTTTTCCCAAGATAAATAGACTTTAGGATCATTGGAACCACTAAAGGTAGGAATCTTCATATTGATGCTATTGAGATTGCCATCTTTCTTATTAGATCTTTGTGAGCAACCTTCGATGGAATCACCTTCCTCATCATCTTGAATAATCTTCTTGTACCTTAGTTGCCTATAATTTGTACAGGTGGTGTTAGAATTTGAGGTGATTTGCAAGCTTTCAATCTTCTCATGCATTGCTTGGAATCGCTTTTCAATATGAGCCATATGAGTTTGTGATGCTTTCATGAACAACTTCCAATCTCATTATTTTTCAGGATATGCCATGCTTAGTAAGAGAATCTCACCAAAGACTCCCTTACATGTTTACACTCAAGAGATAGCACTCATACTTGTGTTTAACTTAAAACATGTTTTTACCCTCTTTTAAGCTCACCACTATTGCCTTTTACCTCTCTTGGATTATTTTCTTTAAGTTACTTAAGGACTCAAGTTACTTTATATTGAATTCAAGCCTAAACAAAGTACAAACAAGAAAACTAACCTTAGAAAGACTTAGCAAATAAAGGATTCAAAATCAAAACAATTGGTACAAGAAATAAATCTTTAAAGGCCTAATCAAACTTTTAAGATAAAAAAGGATTTTGAAGTGTCAAGACTAAAATTGAACTTGAATTTAATGGGATTCTATAGCCTAGGCTGAATACCAATGGGAACTTCAAAATTGGCAACTTAGTTTATAAACAAGTTTAATGTGATCTTTAGCTTATTTTCTTTCTTTCTTTTTCTCTTTTGTTTTCTTTTTTGATGTTTCTTTCTATGATATTTTTTTTCTTTATTTTTAAGCTAAAATAGAGTTTGGAATCAAAAGAAACACAAAGAACAACTTAACAATGCAAATAAACTAATGAAAGTCGAATTGGAGGAATTGAGAGCTAATCACTATTTGCACTTTTCTTTCAAATTGGATGTGTTTGGTTTGGCCTTAGACACATAAATAAACACAAATAATGCTTAGGACACAAGGAAAAAATAATTAGGATGCACGAAACATAAGGACACATAATGGAGATAGGAAACTTACTAATTTTGCAATATGCAATCTTTCTGTGATTTTCTTGGTGTTAATGATCTAGAATTGGAATTAAACATAAAAAAATGGTTAAGTATGATAAAAAAAAACTAATTTCATGGAATAAAAGTAAAGAACATAAAACTAAATTTGATAGAATAAGAATAAATATAATTAGAGCCTTATGAAGGAGATAGGATCCAAATTGATGCAAAAATAATAAGAACAAAAAGAATAATGAATTTTGGAGATAACTTACTTGATTTGAAGCCGTAGCTCTGATACCAAATAAAACGAACAAGGTTGGATTGATCCTTACCCATCTGCAAAAGAATAGTCGCCCAAAATCTATCAAACCAAGTATTAGAGTGTTGATCTTCAAATCCCAACTAGACCTTTAGAAAACTTGTTTTTAGCAACCTAAGTTATAAAGATTTAAAGTTGTGTTAACTCAAAACTTAAATTAACCAAGCCAATTTAAGATCAAAATTAGCAAGTTTGTGAAATTATAAAGCCTTCACTCAACAATCTCACTAAGTTTACTCAAGAACTTAAGAAGAGAATTTAATCTCACAAGCAGAATTGCTAACAATAATAATAGTGATTGAATGAATGCCCTCTTGGTAGAATACTAGGGCTATTTGTAGCCTTACAATGTTTAATCCTAAACCAATTAGGATTTAGTTTACTTTCCTTATCATAATTTAATATTTCCTAATGTAAAAAAAGAAAAAAGAATCCTAAACTAAATAGGAAAACTAAAGAAAAATTATGATTGGTCAATAAAATTAGACCAAGATACTCTCCTAACTAAAGAACGACTAATAGAAAAGGGAAAAGGATTTAGCCTAATGAGGAAATCCTAATAACATTAGGAAACATTGCCAACTAAGGAGATTGTGCAAGAATCTTTGACTTTAGGTTTTATTTCCTTGCTTACATGACTTTGGCTTCCTTTTACGTGCCCTTGGCTTCTTTTTACATACCTTAGTATAATTGGTTTATGCTTGGGTGCTCTCCACAAGTTGGGCTCCATTGTATTAAGTTAAGTGCTCCATTTGAAGAGTTTAAACTTCCATCAGCTTTTAATTAGGCTTATTAGACTAATCCAAGTGGAACTCCTTATTGCATGAATGCTCCAATTGCCTCCTTAAACTTCTTTAGCCTTCCCCTTGTGATTGGGCCTTGAAGTTAAAGTGGATCCTTTGCTAACTTGCCTTGGCCATTTGTGTCACCTTTCTTCTCTTCATGAGCTCCTTCGATATCCTAAATAGCATGGCAAGTTCTTCTTCCTCCTTACTTTCATCACTTCCACTTATATTTTCTTCCGCCTCTTTATTTTTGCAATAGAATTTAAGAGCAAGTGTCTTCTTTTCTCTTTTTCTCCTTGAGTTCTCTTTTTTTTCTCTTTGATCTCTCATTTTTTTCACTTCTTCATCCTTTTTGAGCACTATCTCATGAGTGATGAGTTTGCTAATGAGAACATCGATTGACACTTTTCCAATATCTTGATTGGACTCTTATACACTGCATACCCTTGGCCTAAATTTCTCTATAAGAAGCAAGTTAAGGATTTTAGTATTTACCTCATGATTGGTGAGAAGTCTGTCATACTTATTTATGTTGTTGATAATGGCAAGGAGTTTATTTATCATGTCGGTGATGGATTCATTATTCTTCATGATGAAAAGCTCTTATTTGGTCATATACATTTTCAATCAACTAGAGTTCAAAAGTGTAATGCCCTCATAGTAGTTCTCTAAAGCTTTCCATATTCTATGTGCAGTTTGACAATGTTGAACTTTAACAATTTATTTTCTTGATATCGAGCTTAGGAGGATTTCAATACCCTATTATTAATTTCATTTGCCTTCCTATGAGGTTTAACCCATTCTTCTATTGAAATCAATTCTTTATTACCATTAACTATTTTAGTGGGTGGCTTCCATCCCTTTACAGTTATATCCTACAAACTCACCACATCACTATTAAGCTAGATTTCCATTCTATTCTTCCAATGAGTATAATTAGACCCATCAAAGAAAAGTTTGATGGGTGAAAGTGGATTCCTTATTGTGCCATTGATATTTTCCCACGCAATTAAAGCTTGAATTGAGTCTGAGCTTTGATAACACTTATTAGCCCCTTTGCACCAAAAAAGGGGGTTAAATTGGTGGGAAGATTAAAATTTTTAAAAGCATTATGATTGAATTTAAGTTTAGAGAGATAAGTAAGAGAAGAAGTAACACAAGAGATTTATAGTTGTTTATGTTTTGACCAATCTTACATCCATTGCCCAATTCTTCCAATTGGGTATTTCGTTATCACTCAATGGTGTTTTACAAGCTCACATGTAACTTACATAATTTGTTTTCAAAGGGTAACACATAACCTGTTGTCCCTTGGCACCAAGAAGGGGGGTTGAATTGGTGTATAAAAAATTAAAAGACAAAGAAGAAGGGAAGAAGAATGAGTAGATATGAGAACGATTTATAGTGGTTAAGGTATAATTGACCCTATATCCACTTCCCAATCTATCAATTGGATATTTTACTATCTCAAGGTGTTTTCAAGCTCACACCCAACTTGTACAACTTGTGTTTTGATGGCTCACACACAACCTTACAATAAGTGTTTTTAGGCTAACACACAACCTCACTCAAGTGTTTCACTAGGCTCATACTTAAACCTTTCTTGAAGTATTTTTTACAGGCTAACATTACAACTTTACAACTTGGTATTTAATGCTCACACCTAACACTTACAATTTCATAAGGAAAATTGAAGAAAATGAGTAATAAAGATTGAAAGCTTTAATTACTTGTAATAAATTTCTTAGCAACCTTCTTTATGGCTGTTTGGTTGAGTATTTATAGCCAAACTTCATTAAAGAGACGTTGCATAACATAGCTCATCAAATCTTTGAGACATGCTTGACAGATTCTGCATTAAATGCTTGACAATTTGCGGTCACTACTACTCATTAGCGGTCGTGAAATCTAAATTTCTAAAGGAAAATCTCGTTTGTGTCTAACAGTTAGTCCACGTGGTAGCTTCTGATTAGTTCACTAGGAAAATATAGTCGTTGCTCTTTTAACTACTTTCAAAAGTCGTGGTCGCGAGCTTTCTTGTACAGGACGCGACATAGGACGCGAATTCGTCTGTCAAAAATGGTTATCTTCTTATTCACAATCCGCGGTCGCTACCAACAAGATGCCTTCGCGAATTTTGACTTGCAATGGTCTGTTGGAACATGTGTCATGTTGTGACTGTGGACTTGTTTCCCTCCTGAGTCACTTTAAAATTCGCGATCGCGATCAGGGCATGACACACACTGCGATTTCGTCTGTCAATTTTAGACTAGGTGATTTGGATGAATTGCGGCCAAGAATGGCTCTGCGATTTCGCTTGTTTGCTTTCTAGCAATGTTTCTTCACATATCGCGGTCGCGATTTAGAAGTCATTTTTCATACTTAAGAAATTTCAAGCTTCATCTAACTTCCAACTTTAGATAAAAACTAAAGGCTGCAAAATAACACTTATTTGAAATATTAGACATGATCAATCTCCTTTGTCAAGATCAAAAGAAGTCCAAGACTTGGGTTAACTATCCTAGTCCAACAATCTCCCCCTTTTTGATTTTGACAACTTAGATTGACCTTTAGTAATAATATTGCAGAAAAAAAATAAAGTTGGATTGAAGATAAAGATTCAGTGAATACTTAAGACAAAAATTTGCTAAGTATATTATTCATTCAAACATAGTGATTCTAAGAAACAATAAGTATGATGCTCCCCCTTAACTTATGCTAAAAGTTGTGAGACTTAGATGTTTTTCCCTTTAGGCTTAGGTCATATACACTCTCTACCCCTTTGGCAAGATCAAAAAGAAGAGGAATTAGGGAGAAAGTAAACTCATGCATAAGTAATAATAAAGAGCAAAAGGAAATAAAGCAATGGATAATAATCACATAAGATCACAATATAATAAAGAAAACATCTTTTATTTATTTATAACTATGGGATCACAAACTTTTAAACATAAAGGAAAAAAGTACAAAGAGATCCCTAAACTAGAAAGTAGAAGACTCATCACTAGAGGTGCCTTCAACATGAGTAGGAGTGGTTCCTTCGACTTCATCTCCATCTTCAACGTCGTCTGCATCGTTATCTCCATCTTTTGTATCTTTAAAGTCTGTGAAGTCTGAAAGATGACAAGGAGGGACTCCGAGTTTCTCTTGTAGATCCAATACATCATTGTGGAGATAGGAAATGAAGAGTAGCCTTCGCTTCATCATCTGCATCATTTTGTCCAATTTACGATCTAATAAGGCAAGAGATAACTTGGTCTTTGCTTTGGGTTGAGGAGGAGGAGGAGGGACTTGAGTTGTTCCTTCATCAAGTTGGAGCCACTTTCTTTGCCCCTATCGCGCTAAGGGTATAGATGTAAGAGTCTGGATGGATGGCCTTGGCATTGATCAAATATGTTAGGTCAAGGAAGTTCTGTGATGAAAGGAGCTTCTTAGTGAGGAATTGCTCATTGTCGTCATTTAGAGCTCCAATGAACCGGTAGATGGTGGTGATGTGAGAAGGAAGCAAAAACTGGCTTTTTGGCTTAGTGTTCATGTGGATTAGTTGATCCACAAGGTAGCGGCCAGTCTGGATGAGTTTATTTTTGACAAGGCAAAATAAGAATGTCAAGTCCTTTTGGGAAAGCTTCTCGTTTCCATCACCCCTCACATTGATGGAGAAGGTGATGATCCGATGAAGGATCCACAAAGGTAAGGTTTTTATATGTTTGGAGAGGGAAGAACGTGGGTCGTGTTTTGTCTCAATGGATATCTCCGACCAAAATTCAGAGTAGATCACATCAAGTGCAGAGATGATGAAGGGTATGTGTTCTCTGACTTGGAAATTGAATAGGGATGACAATTGGTCGAAGGTTATGAAATAGGGATAGCCAAAGCATTGAAATACTAACTCGTACTGTCCCGCCCTTGAGTCGGCTTTGCGACTCAATTGCATTGTACACATAAATTCTCGCACCACCTCTTCATACTTTGGCTCATCTCGGAAGATGAATTCGTTCCATCCAAGGTTGGATAGAAATGCACGAATTTCATTGTTGAGACCCAAGGTTTCGAGCATAAATGTGGAGGGAATCTTGTTGGGGACGATCACCTTGGAGGAGTTGGCCTTGTAACGATCTTTCTCTTCCTTTGTAATACCCTTCATAAGGTGGATGGTAGGAGAAATAGAGGGTTGAGCCACTGCTTTGCCCTTATCTACCTTTGAGAATTTCTTGGGAGCCATGGAAGTAGATGAAGAAATTTTGGGAGAAAGTTAAGAGTGATTTGAGAAGTAGAAGTGATTTGGAGTAGATGTGAGAAAATCACTGTTGAATGGAGTATTTATAGGCTTCAAAGGGTGTGAAAACGGTAACAAACGACTAGAAATTGATTAAATGAAGGGTTGGAAATGATTGGCCATCAAATCACATAAATGTGAGACAATTACTCAAATTCGAGTCCATAAAAATGGAAGTCGCGACTGTGAATTTCAGAAAATGTGAGTAACAGACAAATTTTCCTCTGCAATACGCGCTACGACTGTCAGAATTTTGAAATTAATGACCAAAACTCACGGTGGAGAGAAATTTCACAACTGCGAGTTGACGTTTAGCAGCCAGTAGAAGTTGACTTGTAATTCATGACCGTGAAGAAGGAATAGCGACTACGAATTGTGAGTCATCAAGGATAAGAATTAAAATTTTGAAAAAACATGTGATCCCCTATAAATAAATAATAAAACCTTCCATATCAATCATCAATCAAACATATCACATACACATATCACACAAGATCAAATAAGAATTTTCACTTGAGGGAGCTTCCATCAAACATTCCCAATTCTCTCTTAATGAAGTTCATCCTTTCCTCACTTAGAGGTTTAGTGAAATATCTGCAAGTTGATGATTAATGTCAATGAATTCTAACACAACATCACCTTTTTTCACATGATCTCTAAGAAAATGATGCCTAATATCTATGTGCTTACTTCTAGAGTGTTGGATGGGATTCTTTGAAAGATTTATAGCACTAGTATTGTCACATTTGATAGGAATATGAACAATTGCTTTGCCAAAGTCCTTTAATTGTTGTTTCATCTAAAGAACTTGTGTAACATCCCTATCCACATTCATTGGCATTATCACATGAACATATTCATTGTATAAATGATATGAAAACCCACATGGACATATGCATTGGATAAATGACCATTTAGTCATGCGATTTGTAGAAGCATGACAATGACACTTGCACCATTATATTTGGGACATTTGAACATATATTTAGTGTTTGTATAGTTGCATGGCAAATTGTCTTATGTTATATGCATGTTATAGAATCATAAATAATGATGTTATATAACTTATTTAAGAGTATAAGGAGCATATAGGGATTGAGAGATGGATGGAGGTGCTCAAGGAGTGAAGAAGAGGGACTAAAAGAGAAAAAGTGAACTTCCAACCAATGAAAATGAAACACAATGATTTTATATTGTTATAATAAGTTTATATCAACAATTAGGGTCAGAATTAAGAGGAAAACTGTGAGTTATACCAGAAACAAAGAGAGAGCTTTGGAAGAAAGAAAGAAAGGAAGAAGAAGAAGAAGAAGAAGAAGAAGAAGAATAA